>LPNX010774391.1:0-74158 GCA_001517045.1 Pseudotsuga menziesii
TATATATATTGTTCGAAAATAACAAAGGTAATACAAACTTGTCGATCCAAACTTGTCGGCTCACCGACTGATCCTTTTATAGAGCTTCAGCTCTTTGACTAAATCACACACATAGAATCTTGAGCTTCAACACAATTCTTTCTTCACTCTCTACTATCGTGTGAGCTCTCTCTCACTCTCTATTGTGTCTAACTTGATTTACAATTTTCTTCTTCTATTTATAGGAAACCTGGAAATTTCTTCTACATGAATCTACTGACTCACCATTAAAGATTGTAATAACTATCCACCTAACAACTTAGCTTCAGAAATTAATTCGACTGGTTTAGATTGCCGAATCATGGATTCTTCCCTCTTGTCAGAATCACCGACAAGATCTGGACTGATACTGACTCTGATAGAGTCGGCTGAGATCAGATACGGATCTGCGAGTAATTACCTTTTCCAACACTCCCCCTTAATTATGAGCATATGGGAATTTTTGTTTTAAAAAAAAATTTACAAAATGTTTCAGAGCTTAAACAAGCTTTGTTCATGATAGATTTCATTGTGCAAAACTTGTCATTCCAAGATAACTACGCAGCTATTGGAATGTGTCCTTTGCCTATGCTTTTGTAAAGATGTCTGCAAGTTGATCTTCAGACCTGCAAAATTCCAAACAAATTTCCTTGTTGTTCACCAAATATCTTATGAAATGAAACCTTGTGTCGATGTGCTTGGTTCTCTTGTGGAACACATGATTCTTTGATAATGCAATGGCTGAATTGTTGTCGTAGAAGATGGTTGTCGGTTCTTGATGGTTCTGTGATAGTTCTTTTAACACTCGCCTCATCTAAACAGCTTGACATGCAGCACTTGTCGCTGGAACATACTCTGCTTCTGCTGAAGACAGAGTTACAATGGGTTGTTTCTTTGAAGCCCATGAAACAACACCTGTACCTAAATGAAATGTGTACCCAGATGTGCTCTTCTTGTCATCTATGCTGCCTCCATTGTCACTGCCAGTGTAGCCAATGAGCTTAAAATTTTCCGAGGTTGAATACATAATTCCAAGGTCTTTTGTGCCACTTACATACCTCATAATTCTTTTACCTGCTTACCAATCTGATTCTTTTGGTGACTCCATGAACCTTGATATCAGACTTAGTCCATACATAATGTCTGGTCTTGTCGTTGTCAAATACATAAGGCTTCCAACAAGCCTTTTGAACAACGTAGGATCTACAGTTGATCCTTCATCATCCTTGCTCAATTTTAAACCTGTTATTAATGGTGTTGGGGCTGTCTTGCAATTAGACAGGTTAAATATTTTTAAAAATTCACTTGCATACTTAGACTGTGATATAAAAATACCACTTTCATATAGTTGAACTTCAATGCCCAGAAAAAACTTCATAAGCCCCATATCAGTCATTTCAAATTCACTTTCCATGACTGCTTTAAATTCTTCTATGCCAAAGTCACCAGTAAATATTAAATCATCTACATACAAGAATACAATTAGCATCTTACCTTGCTCATTCACTTTGGTGTACAATCTCGGTTCACTTTCACTTCTATGAAATCCATTTTCAGCAAGATAGGAATCAATCCGACTGTACCAAGATCTAGGAGCTTCCTTCAAACCATAGAGTTCCTTTTTTCAACCTGTACACTTTATGCTCTTGAACTAGAACTTCATAGCCTTGTGGTTGTTCAACATATACTTCCTCTTCTAAATAACCATTTAAAAATGTTGAATTAACATCCATTTGATAAACATGCCATTTGTTTTTAATAGCAATGGCCAAGACTGTTATGACATCCATGCATGCAACAGGTGCAAATGTTTCATTGAATTCTATGCAGGGTTGCTATGTGAACCCTCTTGCTACCATTATTTCCTTGTGCTTCTGCACATTCCCATTAGCATCTTGCTTTGTCTTGTAAATCCATTTGACACTGATTACATCTTTGTATTTTGGTACATCAACCAGTTCCCATGTCTCGTTCTTCTCAATGCATTCTATTTCTTCATCCATGGCTTGTGCCCATACTTCTTCTTCAAGAGCTTCTTCAAATGTTAGTGGATCATATATAGGAGAAAATAATGCAAAGAAAGAGAATGAATTTGGTGTACCAGCTTCATATATCTCATGCATAATTATTATCTTCACCCATTCTATCGATGTTGATCTCAACAAAATGCTTGATGGAGTCTACTGTCCTCTTGGTGTGCTTATCGGTGTAGCTTGAGTTGCTACTTGTGTCGAAGGTCCTTGTGATGAACCATGTCATGGTGTCATGGGAGTCCACAGTGCTGCAAGCGGTTGACTTACATGTGGTGTTTGAACCACTTCCTCTTCCATATCATCATTGTCGACATTCGACACAATCTTGACATTGATGTCAACAGTTCCATCCCATGATTCATTCTCGACAAATTGAACATCTCGACTGATTAACACTTTCCTTGTGACAGGATCATACAACTCGTATGCTTTTGTGTCTTCAAAATAACCGACAAAAATACATTTATGTCCCTTCTTGTCGAGCTTCTTTCTCAGCTCATCTGGAACATGAGCATATGCAACACAGCAAAAAAAATTTAAATGTGAAACGCTATGATTCATACCTGTCCATGCTTCTTGAGGAACTTTTTTATTCACACTCTTTTTCAGACACCGGTTCATAATGTATACAGCAGTTGCGACTGCTTCACCCCAATATTCATTTGGAAAATGCTTGGCTGCCAACATGCTATGCGCCATCTCCATGATGGTTCTGTTCTTTCTTTTGGAAATATCGTTCTACTGAGGTGTATACCATGCAGTGAATTTCTTCTGTATTCCATGGGTCTTGCAAAAATTTATAAATTCATTCGAAACATATTCACCTCCTCTGTCGGTCCTTAAGATCTTGATGCATTGTCCACTCTGATTCTCCACGAGTGCCT
Organism: Pseudotsuga menziesii; assembly: GCA_001517045.1. Lineage (NCBI taxonomy): Eukaryota > Viridiplantae > Streptophyta > Pinopsida > Pinales > Pinaceae > Pseudotsuga > Pseudotsuga menziesii. The sequence goes on from LPNX010774391.1 coordinate 2,936, forward strand.
TGAACTGCTGAAAATAGCTAAATGCATCAGATTTATGTTTCAGAAAATATACCCATGTTTTCCTTAAGTAGTCATCAATAAAATTTAGAAAATAATTTCATCCACCAATGGATGATGTCTGCATTGGACCAAAAATATAAGAGTGCACAATTTCAAGTGGTGTGCGTGCTCTATATGACTTTCCAACTGGAAAAATCTCTCTGTGCTGCTTGCCAAAAATGTAGCCTTCACAAAACCTTTCTGGTCTGTCGATCAAAGGTAATCCTTTCACCATATTATTTGTGAGCAGTAACTTCATCCCACCAAAATTCATATATCCAAATCTGAAATGCCATAGCGAAGATTCATCTTGAAGTTCTATTTGAAATGCATCATGCAAATTAGCGCTGCCATTTTCTTTCTTGTCGAGGGGCTTGACTGTTTCTTTACTTTCTTCCTTGAATGCAGCTCTTGTATTTGTCTTCCCTTTCATGTTAGGAACTATCCTCAATGGAAACAAGCGGTTGCTTGTCATTGGCACTTTTGCTATCAGCTGGTCACTTGGGCGCTTCTCTTTAATCACACAACGATCATCTTCTATGTAGACTCTGTAGCCTTTTTGTATAAGCTATCCAATGCTAAACAAATTATGTTTCAAAACTTCAACATGATAGACATCAGGGATATACTTACTCTCCCCCTGTTTGGTTAGAAAATAAAGAGTGCCTTTTCCTAAAAAAGTAACTTGGACATTGTTTCCAAGTGTAACTTCAGTTTGAAATGAATTATCTAGACTGGAAAACAAATTTAAATTACCAATCATATGATTGCTGCATCCTGAATCTAACTACCATATGTCATGTGGACTTTCTTGAACAACATTACATTCAATTGGAGATGTCGATGCCATTAACATTGCACTTGTCGGAGTGCTGGTGCTGGTTGACTGATTTGGGCTTTTCCTTCCTTGGTCATATTGTTTCTTCCTACTTTCATATGCATAATGACCAAATTTATTACAGTAATGACATTGAATTTTTTATTTATCAAACCTCTATCCACTTAGCTGACTTGGATTCTAATACTCTCCTCTACCACTGACATTTGCAGGACTTTTGCCTCATCCTCCTCTTGAAAAACTTCTTCCTCTACCTCTAGAGTTGTTTCTCCCTCTCCCTTTACCACGGCTTATGGATGATTGTGCTGTGAATGCACCTTCCAATGATTTTTTTGTTCTGTTGAGTTTGTCTTCATTGATTGATGAGTGAAGCTTGCAACTCATCAATGGTAAATGTTGACATGTCTGTGTGTTCTTCTAAGGTCACAACCAAGTTTTCAAATATTGGGGGAATACTTCTGAGAATTTTTTCAACAACCATTTGGTCTTCTATGTCTTCTCCATGAGATTTCAGTTGGTTTATAAAAGCAACAACTCTAGTGTAGAATGTGTCTATAGTCTCTGAATCGTTCATGGACAGAGATTCAAAATCTCTTCTGAGAATCTGCAGATTGGATGTCCTTACCTTATCCAAACCTTGATAGGTGGTCTCCAATGTATCCCATTCCTGCTCAGAATTAATTTTTTCTACTACTCTTGGGAGTATGCTTTCATGCATGGCTTGATGTATGTAGAACTGAACTTTTCCATATTTCTTCCTCTTTTCCCTCAGGACATCTTTCTCAACTTGTGTGAGATTGTTATATGCTATCATGTCTGATGGTTCTTCATAACCATGCTGGACTATCTCCCAGACATCTTGACCTCTGAACAAAGCCTTCATAGTTAGAGACCAATATTCATAATTCTTTCGTGTAAAAATTGGATTTTGCAATGAAGCAGAAGAGGAAGCCATTTTTAATTTTTAATTAACTTTCCTTAGAAAATTACGTTTCCTCTTTTTAAGACAAGATTTTTTTTATAAAACTTGCTCTGATACCAGTTAGCCAAAACCGAGCCGACTAAACTTGATTTTACCGCTCAATTATATTAAGATAAAGATTTTAATTTCACTTTCACATCGACCTATTTTTATATTTTTTTACTTGTCCGGTGAAAATTGTCTAACTCCCAACTAGACAAGTTTATAAAATTTGGTCGGCCTTTTAGACCCAACTAATTTACTTCAACAACTTCTTACTTGTCAGTTCTACCGATAGTTACTTCTACCACTTGTCGGTAACTTCACTTCGACCACTCCTCAATTGAACTCTTCGACCACTATTTGGTTACTTCACTTCGACCACTAGTCGGCTGACCTCTTTGACCACTAGCCAGTTTTACTCGACCGGTTTACTTGGACTCACTTACTCTAGTTTGGTTTTAGTCAGAGTTTACAGAGTATGTTTCTTAGTTTAAAAGAGACTTAAAAAATTACAAATATTTTCACCTATGAGTAAGATGAAGTAAAAAACTACATATTAACAATTCAACATAACTTATAAAAACATATACCCAAATATTTAGGAAGACTTGAGTCGACCACTTTCCCGTAAACCTAGAACTTTCATGTAGTGAGAAATTTAAGGGTTCTTGTTCTTTCACTCAACCGTAATTATAAACAACATTTACACAATTAAATCTGGAAAGAATGTGCGGCCAAATAAACATACATTCAACCATAAACTATTTCATATATATATTATCCGAAAATAACAAAGGTACTGCAAACTTGTCGATCCAAACTTGTTGTCTCACTGACTGATCCTTTTACAGAGCTTCGTGACTGAATCACACACACAAAAGCTTGAGCTTCGACACAATTATTTCTTCACTCTCTACTATCCTTTGTGCTCTCTCTCGCTCTCTATTGTGTCTAACTTGATTTACAATTTTCTTCTTTTATTTAGAGGAAACCTAGAAATTGCTTCTATGTGAATCGACTGACTCACCATTAAAGTCTGTAATAACTATCTACCTAACAACTTAGCTTCAGAAATCAATTTGACTAGTTTAGATTGCCAAATCGTGGACTCTTCCCTCTTGTCAGAATGACCGACAAGATCTGGACTGATACTGACTCTGAGAGATTCGGCTGAGATCAGATACAGATTTGCGAGTAATAACTTTTTCCAACAATAATCCTACCGACATGGAGGATGTCCTCCGATATCAAGAAGCAATCTAGTAACCTGGCTATATGATGAACCCTCCTCTACGATTGTTTTCGGTGAAAAATCCAAAGGAAGGATGGAAATCCACAAGTCTGGAGCCATTGATAGTAGCCTTAAAGAGTTGGTCCTCGGCTGAAATGAATTTCAATCCTCCTTTATTTTCACCAAGAGAGGTGATCATGTTGAAATCACCTCCTAGGATGAGCGGGAAGTCTTGATGCCGCGAGGAGAACTAGTTCATGAAGTGCAAAAGCTTTAGCTTGAGATATGGAGGTTAGGGGCTGTAGACGCTGAGAAGGTGTCCATGGATATGGGATCCAAGAATGTGGAAGGAAGCAACGATTGCATGGTCACAAGTTGATGAGTCACTGAGAGAAATATTAGCTGGGTTACAGGAAATGGTGATACCTCCAACCGCCCTAGTGGCATCAATCACTTTGGTTTGGCATCCTTTCCATTTTTTTTCCATTATCAGGTGGACGGTTTCATAGGATAAGTTTGTTTCCTGAATGAAGAGAACGACATGCTTATCTTATTGGATTTTCCTTTTCAACATTTTTTTTTGGTGAGACCGTTCAGTTCTCTAGCATTCTAACATTCCAGGAGATGATCTTGATTGAGTACCAGGGGACGACGAGGGGAAAAATTCTGTTAATTAGGTGTATTTCCTTAACTCCACCAACTGGGTGCCCAACACATTTATCCTTTGCAGAGCTGATTTTCTCCCTCTTTTTTTACATTCCCGAATGAGGTTTTGCTTTTCCTTTAGCTGAAGGTTGAGTACACCAAGTTTGTTTTGATCTTTGCTAAGGAGTCTTTGAGAAGCTGGATTTCGTAGGATGGAATGTATCTGGAATCTTTTTTAGTGCATGTGTCTTCTAACCCAAGGAGGTCGAGGTCCCCCAGTTCTATCTCCAACATCTCTTCATCCATGGGGATTCCAAATCCATGATCAATAGGAGTGGGCAGGGGGTTAGCTTCGAGATGAGAGGTCATAGTAAGCAGATATGATGTTCCTGTTTCTCTGGACTAAGAGGGATGTGAAAACATACCTAGGTCTGCTTGATGAAAACAGGGTAGCAGATAGGAATGTTTTTCTTGAAACGATTTGATCTTAACAAACATTAATAACTACCACCATCATCATTATAATTACTTTTGTAATTTAAATATTGAAAAAATACAAAAAATTATATATATAGATTTAACATAATTATAATTATAATAATAAAAAATTAAAATAGTAATTTAATAAAAAACTAATCAATATGTCTAGTTGAAAATATTAATGGATTGATTTAAAAAATATATAATATAACCTCAAAGACTTACCGTGAGTTAAATTATTACTTGTTTTCATGTTTAGTAAATTTGTGTTATCAAAGTCTTCACTAAACACTAAACAACCAAAACAAAAACAAAAAGATTGATGTAATTTTTTTATTATTAGTCAATTTTATAAAAAGGAGTCAGTTTCGGCTAGTTCACTCTCAAATAAAGTACGGATTTCGTAAACATTGGAAAATCCAGCATATTAACTTTAAGTGAAGGACATTTCTAACCAAAACTATCGAGATGTTATAATGGTTAAAACTATCGAGATGTTATAATGGTTAAAACTGTTCAAAATAATAAATAATAATAATATTTTTGTTTTTACATATATTTTAACTCGTGTAATTACACATACATGTAATTGATTATATTTTGGACAATAAAAAAAATAAGATTGTATAATGGTTAAAACTATCGAGATCTTATAATGGTTAAAACTATTCAAAATAATAAATAATAATATTATTTTTGTTTTTACATATATTTTAACTTGTGTAATTACACATACATGTAATTGATTAGATTGTGTAAGTATGCATTCTAACACGTCATTTTTAAAATTTTCAAAAATAATAAATAATAAAATTTGATTGGATTATGTAGATATGCATTATAACCCATCATTGTTAGAACTTTCAAGAATAATATATTGTAATTGTTATTTATAGAGTAGAAAGAAAACATCTATTTACATTTACTTATATTTTAACATATGTAATTTTATATGCATACATTTATGATTAGATTATGTAGGTATGTAATCTAACTAATCGCCATTGGAACTTTCAACAACAAGTGTGGTTGGAAGGCAGTAAGTCCCTGCCTTCAGAAACATTGATTTACCATGAACTTATACAAAGTCATATGAAGTTCTAGTTATAGAGCCTTTAGTTCCAAAGATAGTATCAAACGCATAGTCGATTACAGTTACAGACCCCCCAATTTTGCAGGCGAAACTCCATACTATTCCCACCTCAAATGTTGTCTCTATGAAAGAATGAAATACAACTACTGGATGTTGGTTCACAGGTGAGGTCACCTTGATTGTAGTCTCTATGAAATAATGAAATGCAACAATTGAATGTTGGTTCACTCGTGACTTCGACTTAGCTTTGACTTGTAACATACCCGAAAAAAGGTGGAAAGGATTTATTAAAAACATGTAGTGTATGAGATATCATTGGCTCTACTCTTGGCGGATTGCGTATTGGAATTAACTAACTATTCATTTCCTTAAAGAAGATGGTTAGGTTTAACATTGAGAGGTGTTTCATTATGGAATTAACTAACTATTCATTTCCTTAAAGAAAGATATTAGGGATGTTAGGATTTATAATCCTCCCTTGACCAAACTGTCTATTAGATTATTTTAGCCTAACTTAGGAGTCTTTTACTAAATTATTGGGTCCGCTAGTAACATTGGATCCACCTGGCCTAATGGGGCCACATGTATCAGTCACTAGAGTGTGGGGAATACTGATAGAGGCTAACTGATACTAGTTGCACTTGCATGCATCACTTTAGGCACCTCCTAGGCCAATCCCTACATTTTAGGAGCCACTAGGAGTCCCAACACCAACCTCCTTTAGTTGTTGGGAGTCGGTAACTAGTTAATCTTAGTTACTCTTCAGTTGCATTCAATTAGTTCTACTCCAGTTCAGTTAGCACTAGTTATGCATGGCTGCATGTGGGAAGGCTCTACTTCTCACCTACCACTACAATCAGACTGATTTAACTGATTATAACATATGGATTGACTTAATTAGACATATGGATTTAACCACTTGGACTTCGATACTGATTTAGACATATTTAGTTATGCATGAAGTCAGATACAGTCACATCGAGTTGGTAGATTCAAATTCATCCCCAATGATTCGAATTCTTCCTTATGTAACACTATTGTAACACCAGATTATGTAATGAAGATAATATTGTAATTCTTTGAGCAATACTTGTATGTTTCCTGCAAGATTTGATTTGTTTAGTTTGTATAAATCATTCATATTCACTGCATAAATAATTATGGACTCATTGCTTGATTATCTAAATGACACAACAATTTCAACATGGTATGAGAGCCATTTCAAGCAAGCTTCAAGTCTTTCTACTCTCCATTAAACACCAGAAGAAGCTGGGTTTCCAAAGAAGTCCCGCAAAGAGTTCCTTGCTTCGTCTAAATTTATTCAGATTAATGGTGCATACGTGACAGGCCCTGGGAAAGTGTTCATGTTGAGAGGGAAGGATTGATTCTAACATATTTCGAATGATTTTGGTTTTGCAGTGAAATTTCTATAGGTTCTACGTAGCTTGTGTGAAGAAATTGCCCTTTCCAATAGGAGAATTATGGATTCTCAACCTTCTACACCTCAAATCCTAACACCCTTCAATTATGGATGATCCAGAAGAAGACATTTGAATCTCTATTTTTGAAGAAAAAATCTCCTTCCATTCTTTGCAAAAATTCTTCAATGATTCTTCTATTTTAAATTTTGTGCATAGTTTACGAGTGACTATTTCAGAAAATGAAGAGGAATTTGATTTATCTATCTCTAATGATATTTTTGGTGTGCATATAAGTAATACCATAGATATTTATTAAATAATATCATATTTTATGACTGATCCATTCACTCTCATTGATATAGAGCTGCTAGTAAATTCCAAAATGATTGCATGCTTCAATTTTCAAAATTTTGAAGAAGGATAAAATTGTGCATCTAACATCTCGGTGGAGCACACTCTTGGATCTAATATGAACCTATTTAAACCTAATATGATATTATTTGGATCTGATATGAAATTATTTGTTTCGGGCTTTAAGTATCAAGAGCTTTTAGTAATTCTTGAAGATTCTCTCATCAATTTTGGTGTGAAAAATCAAGTACCGCAAGTCTCCTTCAAAATTGTTGCTGGGGATTTGATATCATTCCTCACTTTTGGATATGATATGAAATTTTTTGGATCTGATCTGATATTTGGTTCAAGTTTTAAGTTCCAATAGCCTTTAATCATACTTGTAGCTGGTCTCATCAATTTTGGTGTGACAAATCAAGTACCGCAAGTCTTCTTCAAACTTGTTGCTGGGCATTTGATGCTAGTTTTGTCTTATGAGTTTGCTGATATTATATTTTTTGAATAATTGATTATTTGTGAAGCTATATCATATTATGGAGCTCAAGCATTCACTCTCCACAGTCCCAGGGCTTCTCTACCTATCCATTTGATCACTGCTCATCTCCTCACAGACCTAGTAAAGATGGAGACATTCTGCATTCACCTGGACACTTGCTCCTAACACTTGGGGATGATCTTACCTCACATGGTTCAATGTTCAAGGCTACAATATATCATTTTCTTGGGTGTTCCTCACATGGTTCGAATTATCAAGATTTTTTTATCTCTTATCAGTTGATTTCAATTGCTCTACATGGGTCCATTTTTCATCCAGTAGTTGTCTATATTTCTTATTTAGTTGAGCATATTCTTCTTCTTCCAAAGAGGAATATTCCTCCAGACATAATAATTCAATTTGAATTCAGAGGTTCACATGCACAAATTCAAGATGCTACTACACATAAGAACCAGAATATTGTTTTGTTGCTGCTTAGTGTTGCAAATTGCAACAAAAGATTTTGCAAGTTTTTAACTTGTATTTCCTGATTCCTGCTTATCTTCAAGGTGGGGGGGGGGGGTTTCCCATGAGGTTTTCCCATATTTATTTGGTTTATTAAGAAACATTTTTTATATCTTAGATTGTATATGGGTGACTTTTGGCCTTTTTTCTAGGGCCCACAATTGTTCAAGTTAGGATTCAGTGGGGGTGTTAGGATTTATAATCGTCCCTTGACCAAACTGTCTATTAGATTATTTTATCCTAACCTAGGAGTATTTTATTAAATTATTGGGTCCAGTAGTACCATTGGGTCCACTTGGCCTAATGGGACCATGTGTACCAGTCACTAGAGTGCAGGGAACACCAATAGAGGCTAAATGAGACTGACTGCACTTGTATGCATTAGTTTAGGTGCCTCCTAGGTCAATCCCTACATTCTAGGAACCACCGGGAGTCCCGACACCAACCTCCTTCAGTTGTTGGGAGTTGGTAACTAGTTAATAACTAATCATAACTGATGGATTGATTGAATTAGAAATATGGAGTTAACCACTTAGACTCTGCTGGTGATTTAGACATATTTAGTTATCCATGCAGTCAGATATAGTCATATCTAGTTGGTAGATTCGAATTCATTCCTAATGATTCAAATTCTTCCTTATGTAACACTATTGTAACATCAGATTATGTAATGAAGATAATACTGTAATTCTCTAAGCAATAATTGTCTATTTCCTGTGATATTTGATTTGTTCAGTTTGTATAATTCATTCCTATTCATTGCATCAATAATTATGGAATCATTTCTTGATCATCTAAATGGAACAATAATTTTAACAAGGAATTTGATAGAAAGGAGACTCCTTTTGGTTGATTCGGAGAGCGGATTTCCAAATGGCATGAACCCCATATAAATTGATTGCAAGAACTTACCAAGATGCATGTCTTACTAAACCACCTATGATTGCAGTTTGCAGGCGTGACTTCCAGTGTATTTTGTTAGAGCAATTAATCTATCATAGTACCATGATCTACACCTAGGAGGCATTTTCATTTGTCTACTACTTATGTTATATGATCCTACTTAGGATATATTGGTCAATATTGGTCTATTAACTTATTTGTGGCTCATTAAATCATAGTTTAGGAACTCCACTTTGATCATCTTGGTAGTTGAGGAGCTATAGTTTGATCATCCTGACATTCCAAGCACCTGCATTGATTACAAACCACTTCTTCTTTGACTAAGGGATTCTAGTGTGTGAATGTGTCTATTTTATGGTCTTTGTTTGGGTACATAGGGTACTCCCAAAAGACCGAAAACCAAGAGCAGCCACTCACACAAACAGATTACAGATAAACACATCGATGTTTTGACATGGTTAAAACCCTCCAGAGGGAAACACTCCACAACCCCAGCCAAATAGCTACTTGAGGTAGTTTATTATGCAAAAGAAAGAAAGTTACAAATGAGCTTCTCATAATTGATTAATTGGCCAATGACCCTCCATGCTCTTTAAATAGAGATCATGGACCAATTGGTTGTTAAGCCACGGATCAAGGGTAGGTATGAACTAAGAGAAGTTGAACCGTCGGATCACTCTATATCTAGAACATATCATGACTGTTGAGTTAAATATTTACAAATACATTCTAAAGAAACACACTTTACCTAACGGATATATTACACAAGTTGATCTTAACTAACTCCTAAGTGTCTAAATATCCTAACATTCTCCCTTAAGAACAACTTGGGATAGGATTGAAGGATTTACAAAAGTGACACTATTAGGAGAAGGAAGGAGGAATTAGAGCCTATCCCCCCTTAATGACACATTCCTAAACTCCTAACATAGATCGAATTTTAGAAAAGTTCACTTCTGTAAGAGACTTGGTGAACATGTCTACAACTTGATTATCTGTAGGAAAAAATAACACTTCAAGAACACGATCATGAACAAGATTTCTGATGAAGTGCATATGTAGCTCAATTTGTTTGATGTGTTGATGTAGAATTGGATATTTGGAAAGATTTATGGAACTTTGATTGTCACACCGAAGTGGATTAGGTTGTTGTTGCTCGAATCCAAACTATGAAAGGATTTGACGAAGCCATAAAGCTTCTTGACTGGAATTAACTGCGGCTCGATATTCTTCTTCTACTGAAGAAAGAGCATGAGCTTGTTGTTTCTTACAATCCCAAGTGACAGGTCTATCTCCAAGACTTAAAATATAACCTACAGTAGAATTTTGATCATTGGGATCACCGTCCCAATCTGAATCAGTGAAACCAACCAACAAAGGTTTCCCCCCTGTTAGCTCTCCCGAAAAGTTTACGTTTTCTCTCTGCTTCTGATTCGTCGCGATCGCACAAGGTGCACAACAAAGAGCATATGTAGACAATAAAAACCATTTCCCTTTCTGTTTTTGATTCATCATGATTGCGCAAGGTATTTTTTTCTTAAAAAAAAAAACGTCACTGTAACATTATACCTTCAGATCTGCTAAAATTGGCATATATGGAGCAAACAAAAACCATTTTTGATCAAATGAAAACTATTCCCCAATGGATACGACACTCCAGACACAATGGAACAACTCCCACATCCCAGAAATACACAGAAATTATAGAACTAGAAACCCTTTCAAATTTTCGGTAACACTAGTTCAAGATCTAGATCATAACCGAAAGCAACTCTTCATAAACGTTTTTATACCATTTGTTGAACTCACGATTGTTGTTACACAAAAACATGCAGATGTTGATGAACATATGAAACCAAGCATAAATCCCTATTATCAGGAGTGGCAGTTAGTCCACATTTTTTATATTCCTAGAATTGCAGCGGTTATACCATGTGGTTGTACCAATACTCCAACACCTCCCCTCTGGCGTAGCTTGAGGGAATTGAACCTGAGACCTCATCTCTGATACCATGTTTGGGTACAGAGGGTACTCCAAAAATACTGAACACCAAGAGCAACCACTCACACAAATAGACCATAGATCAACACACCGATGTTTTGACATGGTTAAAATCCTTGAGAGGGAAACACTCCATGACCCCATCCAAATAACTACTTGAGGTAGTTTATTATGCAAAAGAAAGAAAGTGACAAATGAGCTTCTCATAATCGATCAACTAGCCAATGACCCTCCATGTTCTTTAAATAGAGATCCATGTTCTTTAAATAGAGATCATGGACCAATCAGGTGTTAACCCATGCATCAAGGGTAGGTATGATCTAAGAGAAGTTGAACCGTCGGATCACTCTATGTCCAGAACATATCGTGATCGTCAGATTAAATATTTATAAATATATACTAAATAAACACACTTTACCTAACATATACATTACACAAGTTGATCTTAACTAACTCCCAAGTGTCTAAATATCCTAACAGTCTTTTGGTCATTTATTGGCTCCTATAGACTCACCCCCTCACATATGTGTGCTCCCATGCCTTGCATTCCTGCATTTATGCCTCCTTACATTTTCACACATGTATTTGTGACTTTTTGGTTAGGTTTGGGAGCCTATTGGTCAACCTAGTGGGGTTAGGGGTCAAATACTGTCCTAACACTTGTATGCATTCACATGGCCTCTAATGGCTCACGAATTACCCCCAATGTATTATAAATATGTACCATACACATTTACAATATGTAATTTAATATAATGATCATTTATTAGCACCATTCAAATGTGCTATTTCAGTCTCTTTTATTGTTCTCTTCCATACTTTGTCAAATACTTTGATTGTGAATATTTAACTAGATCCTACATCTCACTGTGAATCAATTCTCGCATGGTCTCAGAGCTGGTTGGAGCTGCAAACAAATATACAGAGGTTTGATTTGTTGTTTAAGGAATATTTCCAAAAAAATTGAGTGTTTTCATTGCAGGTTCTACAATGTTTTTGTCACAAGTTGTGCAAGAACAATGGAGAAGACTTGAGTATTGATGACCCGATTCAACTATTTTTAATCAAATGCCAAAGTGGTGATCCAGGTGAGTTTGAAAGGCTTGTGTAGAGTCACCATGGGGACTAAAACCGAGCCCAACTCTGCTGTGGAGAAAGCTAATTACTTCAATAAACTTGATGAATCATTTGGTATTGTCTGTCTCATTACTTCGAGGTATCTCCTCTTTCATGTAGAAATTATTGACACACCCAATGAATCTTGGCTCAATATTGAGTCACTATTTGGGAAGACTGATGAGATGAGAGGCCATCAGCTCAAAAATGAGCTAATATCACTAATTCCAGCTCACTATGATACCATCCAAGAATTCGTTACCAAGTTCAAAGTGCTTGTACTTCAGATAAAATAGTGTGGCATATAGAAGAAATAATATCATCTTATATTTTTCATCCTTTTTAAGCTAGGGCCTAAGTATTATGTGTTTGTTTCTACATTCCACTCAAGCAAGCTTACAACTAGAAATTGAAGGATGCCTGCACTATTAGAATTCATAGATTCTTTGACTCAGGAGAAGGACAAGCAAGTAAAAATGGGTACCATCAAAGCCATGAAATATCAAGCCCTTGTTTCTAGTGTATCTAATCAATCCAAAGGAAAGAAGAAATATTTGAAGCAAAGAGAGAAGGAGAAGGAGTAGTCAAGTTCAAAAAGCTCCAATTCTACTGATAGGAGTTTGAGATATAGGAGGAGAAACAATAAAGAGATACCCACATGTGGGTATTGCATAGGTTCACATCTTGAAATATCTTTATTCATAAATAATATGGACATCATGACCAAGCTGCTTGAGGAGAACCATATTGATCTTTTAGAATTTGCAAGAGGATGGGAGAGTAGGCAAGGAAATGGTAAGCCTGAGCATGCATTGAGTGCATGGGTAAAACCCATTTCTGATATCTATGTTTCTGATTCACCTTCTGATATATCATAATCTAAAGCCTCCACCCATTCCTTAGAAGAAACCCCAACCAGTTGACCAAATCTTCCTCCAAAAACTAGTAATTTTTCACTAGCTTTTGATATGTCTTCTTAAAGATCTTTCACAAACCAATCAGATATTTCCCAGTATTATTATGAAGGTGATATATAGGCTGATATACAACCTATGATATTCATAGACTCATTTCCCCAACCATTTCATGACCAAAATACCCGACGACCCTCAAGTTCACTAGTTGGAAAATCTCAAAGTTTCCTAGTTTCCAATGCTATGCCACTTGTGTATGTAGATTTTCTATCTTGTATGTATTTCATTGGTTGGAAATCTATATCATTGGCCTTCATGGGACTTTTGTTCCATATTTTTGGAATTTCTTTTACCACCCATGATTCAAATCTCAAGTCTCGAGACCCTCTAGGTTTGTTCAACTGTAAATGTGACCTAGTTGCTCATTCTTCTCTCTCTATGGACCCATTCACTCATAGAGACACCATACCTTTGATTTTTTATGTTTTATATGACATATATTTTGATATTTAAGAGCCTCATGATATTTTTTATATATTTATGAAGGTGATTCATCAAATTGGGAAGAAGATTCATGGTTTTATTCATGATATGGAAGCTACACATGAGACATATTTTGTTGAATCTTTTAATGTTATTTGGAAAATAGTTTGCAGAAATATCTTTTCCATGGTTGATTATGATTTTATATTAGCGTATGCTTGCATAAAAATACATTCTTATGATTCCCCTCCATCATAAAATTATGACCATCAAAGGGCCTCTCCACATGACCTTTGTCTACAACACTGTGGTGCATTGATGCATGATCTTGGCATCCACAACATCTTCACCAACTCCATCACCAAGAAGTTTTTGTTTCAGCTCATTCAAGTGAAGAAGAGGACCTGTTGACGACATTTTTTATCATCTCTATCATGTCCATTATTGAGGGGAGGTTTGTCCCATGATTTTTTCCTCCTTACCTTGGTTACATGGATTAATAAAATTTTGTTGTAAAATGTGACTTGTGCCTTAGTTTACAAGGCCCTAATAAATCATTTTGTATAAGTTGTACTAAGTTAGGCTTAAGGGGGGGTGTTAGATAAATTAATCTACCTTAGTACCATGATCTACACCTAAGAGGAATTTTCATTTGTTTAGTACTTATGTTATATGATCCTACTTAGGCTATATTTGTCAATATTGGTTTATTACCTGATTTCTGTCTCATTAACTCACAGCTGAGGCACTCCACTTTTATCATCCTAATAGTTGAGGTGCTATAGTTTGATCATTTTGACATTTTAGGTTCCTGCATTGATTACAAACCACTTCTTCTTTTAATAAGGGAGCTAGTGTGTGAATGTGGTCGTTTTGTGCTCTTTTTTGTCATTTATTGGCTCCTAGAGACTCACCCACTCACACATGTGTGATCCCATTCCTTGCATTCTTGAATTTATGTATACTTACATGTTCACACATGTATTCGTGACTATTTGGTTAGGTTTGGGATCCTATTGGTCAACCTAGGGGGGTTTAGGGGTCAAACCCTAGCCTAACACTTGTATGCATTCACATGGTCTCCAAAGGCTCACAAATTCCCCCCAATGTATTATAAATATGTACTATACACATCTACAAGATGTAATGTAGTATAATGATCATTTATTAGCACCATTCACATGTGTTATTTCAGTCTCTTTTGTTGTTCTCTTGCATATTTTTTCAAATACTTTAATTGTGAATATTGCTCTAACTCCTAGATCTCACTATGAAGTAGTTCTCACAGATTTTAAAGTACATCAATATGGTGGTAGAAATGTTTTGGAATATGGACGACTCAGAAAAATAAATATCATCTCCTTTCCTATCTTCCTGAAGTAAGTTGCAAAGATGTGTCTTTTACTCTTTAGAAGAGGATCTAGTATGTTTTCATTTACAAATGATACAATAGGTATAGATTAAATATGTTCTAATTTCTTGCACTGGATCCCAACTTAATTAATAACTTGATAGAAATCTTGAAAATCGTTGGTGCTAAACGTATAGTACCTTCCTTCCTTTATGCAGCCTTAAAATTCCCACAGGTATATACCTATATTGCATCACTCCAAGGGAAGATGAACTTCCTTCTAAACCCTTTCAAAACCATATCCCCCTTAGTAATTTCACCCTAACGTAAACACAAGAGGTTTAGAGAATTCTATTAGCTTCATACTGATATTTTTTTGAAATTTTTGTATGGACATATAGTAGGACAAATTTGGCGGGCACCAACGACATATACTTTAAAGTTTTAGGTTTGGATAATGAGCGATTTGTGTTCCCTTCATTTTTTTTAAAAGATGATTATTCCTTTTACAGAAACCAAATGTATGTTCATAATATACACAAATTGTACTTTGTAATGGACTATGTGTTGAGGATTTTTATACCTAAACACTATTTTTTATTATTTTTTGAAATAACATATGTTTAAAATATGGCACCTTATTGACACATGTTTGTGTCCTCCCATTTTATTTCAAATGTGAATCTTATCATACAATCTAAAACTACACTTTTGAAGAGGACAGTGCAAGGAACATCCCTGTGAGTTTTTACAAAAAAAATTATTGTCATTGTGATAATCTTGAATTCTTAGTGTGATTGATTCTCAAAAAATTGTATAGCAATTTCGTGTTTTCACCAGGGATGTAACTAAATATTTGTAGTTGGTTTCCTCGCGCTAATATGTTTAAAATCCTTTCTTATGATTTAGGGGCATTAAATGAAATTTAGTGTTATTTTGTCTGTTTTTGTTTTGCTTCCTACGGATTTGGCTTTTTATATACTTTCTATATGTTTCGCTTCTCCATTTGATTTTGATGCCCTTTGTTTTTATTTGTTGTTTTGTTTGGAAAACGGGGAAACCACATCCAAAATATACAACGAAGAGAGATGGCTATGAAAATAAAGAGCTTGTGGTAGCATAATGTGAACAAAAACACTACCATATTATCTTCCTTTTTCATAGGGTGTGCAATTGTAGTGAGGCATTACTCTGCATTCTATCTTTGTGTCTTTTGTAATTCTATATCTTTTTTTATTTTCCTAAAGAAGGTAGAATCTATTTTTAGAGAGAGTATGAAAGTGGAGTTTGATGTATATATTTACTATTCAAAAATTTACGGGTGGAGATTGATATATCAATATAGATTTGACTCTATAATATTCAAACAACTTATTTTATATGATTAATGGCTGTAGTCACCATGGAAAGAATTATCCATGAAAGGACTCTAAAATATTAATTTATAAGGTTAGTTAATGCTTGCGTGGATCCAGGCATGAACTACTTAAGGGTTAGTGAAGAAAGGAATTAAAGGAAAAGTTTAATTTTAATTAGAATATTAAAGGTAGAAAAAAATGCTTGATATTAATTGAGGTGTTGTGCTTAAGGTATAATAATTAAGCTTGAGCCTTACTATAATATTATTGATAGATTTATGTGTTAATTACAATTAAATTAAAATTGTGTTAGTTTTAGAAGGATTAGTAAGTTGATATTGTTCTTTAGGAGATATTTTTGAAAGTAAGGTAGATGAATTGATAGTTGTACTGCAAAATTGTAACCCTTTTGTTGAATAATGAATAAAAATATTAACAATTTTGGTGGATGTAACCCCTAGTTACGGGTGAACCACGTATATTGGTGTTCTTCTCTTGCATTGGTGTAAACTAGATTTATAATAAGACTATGTGCACAAAAGAAAATGAATGTTAATGTACGAAAGAAATGAAAGCAGTATTGTATCATTATCATTTGGTAATAATGGATAATATATGGTAAATGTTGTATGTATGTAATAAGTCAATAAGTATCTTTTGAAGTTAGAATTATAGCACTGATGAAAAAGTTAACAATGTATAGATGTGTTATTAGGTTGAAAGGTTATTATTAATTTTTTAGTTATTATAAGAAGTATATGGTTATAAATGGAATACGGATTCAATAGATATTATGAGTTATGTTTGATCGGAGGCTATGTGTATGTATGTTTACCTCCATAAACTGGATACAATAAAGTGAAAATTATAAATATAGAATTTTTTATTTAGTGTAAGAAGATTCTTAGGAAGCACTGACGTTTTGAGTGGTTTGGTTTAAGTTAGAGTTTAAATTTTTTACCCCATCTCCCAAAAATTGTAAAGTGGAGTTTGGGTATGCTACAAATGGTATCATAGCAGGTTTACAATGCTCGGACCTAATGGACTCGCCTGCAAACATGTATGCATTATCCTTGTGAATAATTTATTATTTGAATTCGATCATTTATGTTTCCCTATCAGTATAAATTATAAAGAAATGATGTTGTTTTCATTCATGGTCATCAGATATAAGATCTAGTTCATTAAGAATTTTGTACATGAATGTATGAAGCTTGTTGCATAAACTAAAAAGCAAGAATAACTGCATGAAGAGTGAAGTCTATTTGAAGATATATAATGTGATATGTTTCTTTTATTATATTTGCAAGAATGTATGACCATGCTAACATCATCTTTGATTGACAAACCTATGCAAAAACATGTTTATACTATGCACAATGTAGAGTATGTGCATGTTTATGTTTAAATTGATAAAAAATTGCTTAAAAAGGTTAAGTGAATGAGACTTGTACATTAAGTCAAGGATATTGAAGAGAAGTCATGATGAAGTAAAGTTAATCATAACTCTAAAAGTTTAATGTACAAGCAGGTTTATAGAAAGTAATTGATGAATTTTGCTTAAGGTGCAAATCGGTGAAAAATAATTATGACTTAGTTGTCAAGAAAGAAATGCATTGATAGTATACAAAAGTACATATTGTTGCATCAAGAAGTTATAAGCATCCAAAATTGGAAATATTTATTATATTTTATAGTTTTCTTTATGAGAGTTTGATGCAACTTAATTTTAGCAAGCAATTGTGAGAAAAGTATGCAGGTTTGCATGGTTGCTAGGAGTATTACCACACGGGAATCAGTAAGACAAACAAGGACAAAGGATAAACTTCTTGATAAAAAAGATGAATTCTAGAATTAGTATGATTCCTTGATAATTATGAAAGGATAGCAAGATATGATCCATTGTTTAAACAAATGCAAACCATTTTTTAGGTAATTGGACACGCTTAGAGAAGTTGTAATGTTTTTGAGAAATCGATTGTGTATATGGAATATCTGTGATAAGGCTATTGTTTCATAAAATATTTTGAAGTGGTTTTTACATGAGTAGATACTAGAAATATCAAATTAATGCATAGTGATAAAGTGTCATTAAATAGGTTGGATGTGTAATACTGTTTTCTGGAAGAATTAGTTAAATATGCCTTGATATTGAGAAGGTAAGATCTGTAGCATTATGATTTTTGTGAGTTACCATATTGACATAGTGTTGAGTTGGCGGTATCAAAAACATCAAAAATGATTTGAATAGTAAAAAGTTTGGTTTGATGCGGACTTTGGAATATTGAATATGCTCCATGATGATTATGATATGTTGTACAATCAATGTTTTTTTAGAAATGATATCAAATATAGGTTGTTGTAATTGATAGAAACTTAGTTTTAAAACGGTTATCAAATCCTCAACATTCTTACGAAGACAAGTGGTCAGTACTAAGGGGAGTTAGTTATTTTCTATAAAATTCCTAGGTAAAGAGAAGAGGCATGTTGTTATACCAAAATCCTGTCACCATCATGTGATAAGACCTTTGACATCCCTACTTGCCCTGAATCCTGGCCTCTGGAGTGAAGACTAAATGGTTTCTTATCAATCTATCATATAAATTCCCAGCACCGCTCATCCTCCCTTATCCAGGAGCGGTACCCCTATTCACACTGCTTTTCATTGGTTGTTCACAAGCGGTGCCATTGCCTGTTACCTTTGGTCCATAGGCGGTTATTACAAGAACTGCTCTGTCATAGAATGAGAAGAGTAGTACTCTGGGTAAAAGGGGAAAAAGAGAAGCTTCTCGAGGCTTCTAGATGATAAGCCTCGAGATATCCCTTATCCCTACGACTGTGGGTTTGTTGAGCTCGAGATCCCTCATCCTAGGATCTTAGAGGCCACCTCACCCACTAATTTCTCAACCATATCTATCCATCTATCCCTATAAATATGAGCTCATAGTCATGGTTGAGGGGAGAACATTGAAGGTATTGTTATGCTATTGGACTTATTCTTGGCCCAAGATCATTTGGAGAGAGCATAGAGAGCTAGATTCAGAGCTTCTGGGGATGAAGAGCTGGTTTCATGGAGATGCATGTCAACACTAAGGCTTGGTCGTTAACTTCTTCATATTTCTAATGCAATTGATTTTCTGTCCCATATATATTGTTGATGTTTGATTTCAGATATATATTGCTAGATTCCTTAGTCACTAGCATAAATTAGTAGATCATATTCTGGTTGCTTTGATCTGTTTCGTGTTGAACTCTTTCGCAGGTACACATGTGAACTATCAAAGCCTTGTATTCCAGATATCTACAGCGTCTAGGGGGAGTTATTAACTTCTGTGATCTATTTGTTCTGGATCTGAACCATTCAAACTAGGGGAACACCTTGCTGTCCGTAGGAGGTGAAATATTTCGATCAACAAAAATCTGGTGACTCCAATGGGGAGTAGTTGTATTCAGTTGTTCTAATCGTCCTCAGTATGCAACTCTTGTCCGAATCCAGGGTCCATTTTCTTCAACTCTTTACAGTCAGATCTACTTTCTGATTTGTATTATTTGGGTTTGAAATTTCCAGATCTATTCAGATCTGAGTCATTTCGGTTTTTTATGCTCTATTACCATATTCAATTCGAAAATATTCACCTTGATCTAGTCTGTTTTTTATCTGATCCATTGTTCTCTCTTTTTTTTGGCCATCTAGAGGGAACCGCAACAATGCTTTGTGTGAGGAGTGGTGCCACCTCCTGAACACAGTGGACAGTAAGCGGTGTGACCACATGTATCTGGTTAGTGAGGAGTGGTGCTGCTCTGGAAACACCCTTACAACAGCTACGAAGCGTGGTTCTAGGTAGGCATTAGTCCAAAACTCTTTTTCCTCTTTTTTCTTTGTAAAAAAATGGAATTTTCATTGCTTTCAGTTCTGTTATTAGGCTTGTGCTATTGAATTTGATGTGTGTGGCTTGCTGCCTTAATGGTTTAAGATTGATTTTGAGTGGAATTTCAAAAATTTGTTTAGTCTTTTTTATTATTCATCTGCTTCTTGCTTGTTGGTTGTGTTCAAAGAAGGATTTCTTGTTTTTTGAAAGTTAGGGTGCTCATTGAACTCTCTTTTCATCGCATATACTGAAAGAAGAACATTAGATTAGCTTCTAGATTTCATTTCTTACTTGCATAGTAAACTTCTTTTTCTTCCCTTCAAAAAAGAAAAGTTTTGCTTGAGATTAGGACATCATATTTGAGCGTTGGATTTGGGATTTCTGATTGGCTTCATAAGCCTTCAAGACCTTTACAATCTTTCATCTCTCATGCATATAGGACTATCTCGATCAAAAAAAAAAAAAATTGGTAGTTTTAAGTTATATTTGCTTATGTTTTTAAGAAATTTGAAAAGTTAGAGTGCATTGGCATATAGGTGTGCTTGGTGTTGTTCTTTTAGGAAAATAGATTCTCACCCTTCCCATTTGCTTTCAAAAGGAAGAATTTGGTTTGTAGAAGTATTTGCTTGTCTTTGACTTGATGTTCATGACTGTTGATTGGAATGATTTTTGGTTTTGAAACAAAAAGAAAAACACTCTCTTCCCTCCCATAAGTAGGCATATTGAACGGTAAAGTGAAAATTTGCACAAGCATACTGCATGGTATTACTTTTCTATCAGAACATCATGCATTCAAATAACCGTACAAGTTAAAATCAACGGTAGTTGTAGGTTAAAATTTACGTAGTAACTTGAGTGATAGGTTAGAGACGTGTTCGGGCGTCATAAAATGTAGGAGTTGTCGTTATTTGTTAGCATTACATTTCGAGACTCGCGCGGTTCTTCCACGTACCACCGGTATATCGAACGACCTTTAATGTACCCTTGAGGTATATAGAAAGGTACTTCATGTACTCGATTGTATATCAGAAGGCCCCTTGTGTACGATTATGCATTAGACAGCACTACTATCGATTCGAGCTCCCACGTACCTTGAGTATATCAAGAGACCCCGCTAGGGTACCTTATCTATCTGAGAAAATCCCTTTGGTCGTCTTGTTTGGAGCCATACATCGAAAACAACATTCGGGGAGATTAATACGCATGTACCCTCGAGGTATATCGCGAGTGGCACCGACTTGATAATCCTAGTGAGAGACCTGACTTTTGAACTCCTCCTGTCATTTTAAGTTTGCTTGTTTTAACCTATAGTTTGAGTAGGGAAGTCTTTTGGTGTGTTTTTTCTAGACTTTCAGACCTTAAGTTAGATAGGAACTGTACACACTGGCTGAGTTAAGATAGTCCATGAGAGTACGGGGCTTGCCACCTGATTTTACTTCTGTTTCAGAAGGAAATCCAATGGAAGCTATCGACCAAGGAGCTGCTACCACCTCCTAAGTGGGAGATCATGTGGTGGCGAAAAGTGGAGTAGCATATTATTCACACTCGCCTCCCTTGGGCCAACAGCCTTCCGGTGAGGATTCATCGCTCCATCCTCCCGCGGAAGATCATGTTGATGATACACGTCCAGACTTTGGTCCTAATGCTCCTTTTTGGGAGACACCTATCGGACAGGCCATTGCCTCATTTGGCACCCATGTAAGTTCTCCTAAAAGTGAAGAAGAAAGTAGGCAATACTGTGCTGCTATCCTCCATGCACAGGAGGTAGAAAAGCAGATTGACAACCTATTAGGCCCTTCACCAGTTCGTTCCACATTCATTCCTATGGGATATCGTTCACTAGTCAATTCTATGAGACCCATTGAACCGATTATAGATCTTCCATTAACAACCCACAGCCCAGGTCAAATTTCCACCCCTCTCACCTCTTATGTTATGTCTAATCAAAATCTGCCGAGATCTTTTACATATGGGGCCCAACCTTCAATTCCCGTGTCTTCAGTACCTTTGAATGCTGGGGGGAAACCCCCACAACAACCTACATTATCTGATCCTGGAGTTGTACCAATTCAAGAGTAGACCTCTAACATAGAAACATCTACATTTTCTGTCCCTCCCACCCACACTAATGTGGTAAATCCCCCATCTAGTTCAGGTCAGCCCTTGGGGGCACAACCTGTTGTCATTCAGTCTTCTAGTGGTTATGGTTATCGAATACTTGTAGGTAATCATCCATCTAATCCTACTGTAATTCCATTCCCTAGCAACACTTTTATACCATGGGGGAAACCCAACTGGTCTTACATGCCAGCCATGGGAGGGATACCCATAAATACTGCGGGAGGTGCGAGAGAACTGCCTTATGGAGGTCCTCCCCCTGGGGGACCTAATGGTCCTGGAGGGCTTGGCGGTCCTCCTCATGGTCCTGGAAGTCCCAGTGGTCCTGGGGGACCTGGTGGCTTTCCTCCTTATGGCTCGGGAGGGTCTAGTGGCCCTCCACCTAGTGGTTTCGGTGGCTCCGGAGGTTTTCCACCTCCTAAAGGTTCTGGAGCATATGGTGGTCCCGGTGGTCCCAGTGGCTCTGGAGGTCCTCCTCCTAGAGGCCCTGGTGGTCCTAGTGGTCCTAATTCTGGAAATCAACCCCACATGGGTGGATTTCCTGGTAGTTCTTCCTCACAGCAACCTATTTTTCAGTCAACCTATGGCCCTACTGGTAATTTCATGCCATATCAATATTACCAGTATGTGCATGCCAATAGACAATTACCTTTCCTTGCAACTTTGGACCTACCTGATTTGTCCAAGTTGATTAATGATCCCATTTAACAAAATCCCTCATGGCCTCCCATTCCAATAAAGTTACCATCGGACATTCCAAAATTCGATGGGAAGTAGGGTGAATATCTACGGAACCATGTTATGACTTTTCATTTGTGGTGTTCCTCAAACTCCCTCATGGATGATTTCGTTCGGTTACGAATATTTCAGCGAACTTTGACCGGTACGGCCACGAAGTGGTATATTGAACTCCCACAACATTCGTTTGTGGATTTTGGCTCGTTGGCAAGTATATTTCTTACACACTTTCAGCTCCATATTCATTATGAAACAGGCACTGATCTTTTAACTTCTCTACGACAAAACACCTCCATCCACATTTCTAACCATATTCATGAGTGG
This sequence comes from Pseudotsuga menziesii, assembly GCA_001517045.1. Taxonomy (NCBI): domain Eukaryota; kingdom Viridiplantae; phylum Streptophyta; class Pinopsida; order Pinales; family Pinaceae; genus Pseudotsuga; species Pseudotsuga menziesii. Next base: position 26,174 of record LPNX010774391.1, read on the forward strand.
AGAAGGCGGAGAAGACTTATTAAGGCCCCTATTCCGAATCAGTTGTTAGCTGATTGGTTCACTAAGTCTTTGTTGCCTCCTATTGCCTGAGATGTGGCCATGGGTGGTGCCATTACTGAAGAGCAGGCTATTAGTCGGGCTCAGTACCTAGAATTGGTTAATTCCCAGTCCGGAACTCTTTATGACTTGATCCCTCAAGCTCCTCGCCCCAGCACTGACCCTGCCAATCCATTAGCAGAAGTACCTGCTGACGAGATTGTTGGTTCAATCTAGTCCCCATCCACAGTGAAACCTGCCAAGCCATCAGCAGAAGTACCTGTTGATGGGATTGTTGGTTCAATCTAGTCCCCATCCACAGCAAAACCTGCCAAGAAAACCCAACCAATTACTCTTTCGACTCCCAAGGTTTCTACCAAGGTCAATTTTATTCAAAGCACTCAAACCTCGGGTAATAAAAATAAAAGTAAAAATCGAAATAAAAAACCTGGAAACCAGTAGGAGGCCCCACAATCAAGCCATAATGACAACAACACAGGGAAAAGGAAGGCTAAATACCCTTGTTTGTTATGGGGTGGTGACCACTTCTCCAAGGAGTGTCCCCACCAGGACGAAATCTCCCAGTTTTTGAAGTCTAATCCCGCACATGTAGTACTTACGGATCCTTTCCCCTCTCAACAAAAGCTGGTAGACCACATGTCGAACCAAGGTAACTCTAGTTCATTAGAGGAAATTCTTATGATGTCCTCAGATACCATCCATCTGCAAACTTGAAGCCAGAATTATGATAAACCCGCAGATAAGCAAGAAGATCAATCTTCTTCAGAGAAAACTCCCTCCACTAGTTCTTTGGAATCATCGTCTACTATTCCCTTGTCTATCGAGAAGCCTACTCTCAACATGATTTTGCACCCACCAAAGAGTACTCTTTGGAAGGCTGTCTTTAATACCAATGCCCTAGATGCTCAATTCTATAATGTGGTTAAATATCTCGCTCAGGCACATTGTGTGATGTCTACCCTAGAAGTACTCCAAAGTTGCCCTACACAGTGCAAGAACTTGTTGACTGCATTAGGAGCTGTATAACACTAACTTGATTCAATTCAATGTTGAGAACTATAAACCTAGATTACCGCATAAAATTTCTTTTCATATCATTACGAAAGTAGTGGGAAAGAAAGTCTTTCGAACGGTACTAGATGAAGGAGCTTCGACCTCGGTGTTATCTCTGACTTGTTGGAAAGCTCTTGGCTCTCCCGAGCTTGTTACATCACCTATGACACTTAAAGCCTTTGATGTATGTGGTTCCCAACCCCATGGCCTCATATCAGCCCTCGCAGTTGAGCTGGGGAGAAAAGTCATTTCCATCCAAGTAGAAGTGGCAGATTCCCCTTTAGATTATAACCTCCTTTTAGGAAGGAAATGGTTCTATGCCATGAATGCTGTTGCGTCAACAGTATTTTGAAGGGTCCAATTCCCACATATCAAGAGAATTGTTACTATTTACCAGCTTGATTTCGATATGTCGGATGTTACTACCTCCATGGCCAATAACATCCCCATGTTAGGTCAGTCCCCTCCTCCTTACCAGTTTATTGGGGTAGGTATGCTGAAGGATTCATCCCTTATGGGGAGGTTTCCCTCTACTCCTCCTAGCACAAATACCGCGACAGTACATATGATCGCTTCATTTGATATTGAGCCCCAGGAACAAATGTTGTTGAGTCCACCTCATTGAGTCTGCACGAAGCTATGTATAACACCATTCAAACTTACTCCAATGATCACACTAATGAAATTCATTTAGTGGCTTCAGATCCTTACCATTTACCGTACTGGTTAGAACCTTCTCTTCCGGTTCTAGACTATCTCTCCGCGACTTTTCCTTCTGGCGAGTCCATTATAGAGATCATGAATATGGATGAGCCCATTTGGGAGGATCACCATCATAGATCCATGTTCCTCCCCAATACCAGTTCGGGAAGCTATGATTTTGCATCCCTATTTCCTACTGATATTGTCAACGTTCCGCAAAGCCCTATATTTTTGCAAGATACTGATTCTGAAGGAAACCTTTGCAAAATTACTCAGATGAACCCAATTGACATATCAGCCAAGCCTGATGTTATTGAGCATGTTCATCTTGGGCAGAACTGCTCCACAGATGAATCTAAAGCATATAAGGCACTTTTTAAAGAATTCCATGATATTTTTTCCTGGTACTATGAAGATATGTCGGGGATCGACCCTTCCATTGTGGTCCACGAGATTAAAACTTATCGCACGTCTAAACCTGTTAGGCAGAAACTTAGGCAAGTCCATCCTAGGAAGGCCGCAACCATTAAAGCTGAGATTGAGAAGCTTCTGAAAGCTGGTTTTATTTATCCTGTACCTCTGACGGAATGGGTATCGAACATTGTCCCTATCAATAAAAAGCAGGGCACCATTAGAGTCTGTATTGACTTTAGGGATTTAAATAAATCTTGTCCCAAAGACAACTTTCCTACCCTGCACATCGATCAGATTATCGACAACTATGCTGGAAGTGTCATCTTTTCATTCATGGATGGCTTCTTCGGCTCTAATCAGATTGAGATATTAACCGCCGATCAGCATAAGACGGCATTCATTTTCCCATGGGGAACCTTTGCGTATAAGAAGTTACCTTTCGGCTTGAAAAACATTGGCACCACATTCCAGCATGCGATGTCCTATGCATTTCACGACATTAAACATATTGTTGAATCATACCTTGATGACCTCCCTACTCATTCACAGCGACGGGAGGACCATCCCGGTCATCTTAGAGACATATTCCTGAGATGTCGTCATTATAATATACGGCTCAATCCGCATAAATGTGTTTTTTACGTTGAGAAGGGACGTTTTCTTGGCTTTGTGGTATCCAAAGATGGCATCCCGATCGATCCTTTGAAGATTTCGGCCATCATTAATCTACCAGCCCCAACCACCATCCTTGAACTCCAAAGTTTGCAGGGGAAGGCAAACTTTCTCCGTCGTTTTGTGTGCAATTTCGCTGAGAAAATGCACGGTTATATGTGTCTCCTCAAGAAGAACACTCCATTCTTCTGGGATGACTAGGCCAAACATGCCTTTGATAGTCTTAAGCATGCTCTAACTCATTCACCCGTGATACACCCCCCATACTATTCAAAGGATGTTCTCTTGTATTTTACTGCCTCCGCTACTACCATCACCATGGTTTTAGTGCAGGCCAATCTCCACGGTCACGAGCATGTGATTTATTACGCCAGTAAGAATCTTATTGATTCTGAAACCTGTTATTCACATGTGGAGAAGCTAGCTTTGGCCACTGTCATTGCTGTGCAAAAATTTTGTCACTACATTCTACTTCGCACTACCACTGTATTGGCAGACCAAAACCCGATGTACTACATTCTGACTCGTCAGGTACTCAAGGGCAAGTACTCATGTTGGATCATCATCCTTCAGGAGTTTGATCTTGAGTTTGCCAAGGCTACATCAAAGAAATCCTTGGTTTTTGCTGAGCTTATATGTGACCTTCCCTGTGCTACCATGGAATCTGAGCCCAACAATTCATTTCCGGATGAATTCCAGCTCCTAATTAGCCCTACTGATCCTTGGTATGGAGATTTGTTGATTTATCTCCAGACCCAGTGTTTTCAGCCGCATCTATCTCACAATTATTGTCGCCGCATTTGTCACCATGCGAAATACTACCTTATCTTGCATGATACCTTGTATAGACGTGGGATTGACTCCATTCTCTGGTGATGCCTCACTCATGAGGAGGTTGAACACGTGCTAAATGATTTCCACTCTAGAGCATGTGGTGGTCATTTATCTGGGATGGCTACAGCCCAGAAAATCCTTCGCGCTGGCTATTTCTGGCCCTCTGTCTTTAAAGACTGTCATGAGGCTGTTAAGAAATGCCCACCATGCCAACATTTTTATCCCAAAAAGCGCACCCAACCTGCTCCGCTTCATTCCGTCATTGCCATTGGCCCTTTTGCCAAATGGGGGATTGACTTCATGCATTGTAAACCTACCTCAGCCGGGGGGCATGGTTACATCATCGTAGCCGTGGATTATTTTACAAAATTGGCTAAGGCCATGCCTACATATGCAGAAGATTGTAAGACTGCTGCTCTCTTCTTGTTCAATCATATCATAGCTAGATTTGGAGTTCCGCAGTCCATCGTCACTGATCACGGATCCCATTTTCATAATCAAATGATGGAGGAATTGAGTTCCAAGCTAGGTTTTCGCCATGAAAACTCTACGTCGTGTTATCCACAAGCTAATGGTCAGGTAGAGGCCATTAAAAAGGTTTTGAAAACTATGCTTCATCGGATGGTTGGAGATCATAAATCCAACTGGCATCTCATTCTTTTTTTTGCTCTTTGGACTTATCGGACTTCCGTGAAAATAGCTACTGGTTTCACACCATTCCATATTGTCTATGGACTTGAAGCTATCTTGCATATCCAATGTCAGATTCCATCTTTACAACTTGTCGTCGAACTTCTCCAAGACACTTCCGCAGAGGAAGCAAGATTCTTGTACTTGAATAGCCTTGATGAGACTTTAAGAGATGTTTCCTTGGCTAATGAGGCACATAAGAAATGCGTGAAGGAGTAGTATGATAAATATGTCCAGCCTCGTGTTTTCAACGAGGGTGACCTAGTTTTGACTTATGACCAGAGATATGACAAGCTAAGAAAGGGTAAGTTCGAGTCTATGTGGTATGGACCTTTCGTTATTTCCAAGGTGTTAGAGAAAGGAGCCTATGAGTTGGTAGATTATGATGGAATCCCTTTGGGGAAACCTTGCAATGGGTTGTACCTAAAAAGGTACTATGCCTAGGTCTTCTTGGATGGTATCTTGTATATATGTATATTGATTGAATTTCAGTGTGTTTTCAGTATTTTCAAGATGGTTTTGAGTTTTGGTACCCGCATCTGTTTATACCATGTTTTGGTCATGCAGATGGCTTTCTACAACTTCGTTGATGGTGCATGCCACCACACCTTGAATCTAGCCTCGACTGCTTAGGTTCTCTATTCCCCGGCTGAATATTTGGTCAGTTCAGGAGTGGTATGCTTAGGTCCCGCTACTAATAACATCGTCGAGTATGAAGCGGTCATCGGTCTTCTAACTGAAGCTGCCTCCCAAGATGTATGTGATCTAGTAGTTTTGATGGACTCTCAGCTCGTGTTTTTTCATTTAAACCATATCTACACCATTAGGAACCCGGTGCTCCTCCACCTCTTTCGGAGGGTATGTTTGTTAGAAATATCATTTGGAACCATTACATAGAGGCATATCCCTAGGGAACATAATGTAGATTCATTGGCTAATTACATCCTAGATTGGCATATTTCCCATTCATGATGTTAATCAAACATGGTACATTGTAAATAAACATTTAAAGACACATAGAACTTATAGAAAATGCATTCATCCATTTGAAATGTATAAACATCATGTAAAATTATGTATATATATATACGAAAAATGTTACAAAAAATAGGTCCCAAGACCTCATCTGAAGCACGTAGGATTTCAAGCAAAATCATCATAAAAAATCCTGAAGCTATCAGCTTTCAGTATACATGTCTCATCCACTAGTGGTGCTCATGATAACACATCACTGCTCGAGCCACCCTGCGAAGTAGTCTGCTGAATCGGCCTGGTACTCCCGTCGTAGATCTTTGATATCTAGTCGGGAGGTCATCTATGTCAGCATCTGGGATGTCCAGAGTCAACCTCTAAAGGTTGTCCTCCAGCTCCCCGGTGATATCATCACCCTGTGGCATGAAGCGAGCTCCTGCTCGCCTGTCTATTGGAGATGCTCCTCTAGGCCTCGCTGCTCCAACATTTGCATGAAGACAAGCAGGTCTCGTCACTTATCATAAAAAATATAAAACATAAAAAACATAAAAACATTTTTCATCTTTAGGGTTTCTTGTTTCTTACCAATGTCTCCCCATTGCCCTCTAGGCGGGAGTGGTAGGTCAGGATCACCTGTAAAATCTGTGCCCGCATAGGCATAGTCCTCGACCATGAGCATCTGATCCCACAGCCATCTGAAGAACACGTCACCAAACTTCACTCTACCCCTACCCGCTCATGTGCGAGCCATGATCTGGACCCACCTCAGCATGCAGGGGTCCCATGCTCTCAGACTCCGAAAATTCACCCGGGGCCTCATCTGGGGGACCCACTCAAAGAAGAAACAAGCTAAGATGGAACCAAAGCCGAATTTCTTCAGCTCTCCCTGCCGACATTTAGTCAACTAATCCTTGAATATTGGAAGCAATGCTTCCACCCAGTTGAACACCATAGGTGCCATTGCCTCTAGGGAATACAGCATATGTGCCCTGGAAGCCTGATGTACACCATGGCTCCCTGCCACCCTCTACATGGTGAATAGAACAATCTGTAGAGCCCTGTCTGTCACTTCCCTGATGGGGATTTTCTTCCTTGATGTGCCTGTACCTGGTGCACAGTGTCGATCTATGAGCTCTCTGGTGGTAATGTCCCCACCACAAGAACCTGTCAGTGAGATAGGGGCACCCGCCTCGATAGGCTAGTCAGGAAGTAGATGTCCTCTACCTCCACTGTAAGTATATGTTCCCCCACCTCAAAATACTGTTGTTCTAGATTCCACATTCTCAGTATGTGTTCCAGTAGTCTCTCGTGGGACACCATGCTTGGTGTTCGGAAGAACTTTAGAAGTTCACAGTTTCGAAGTGCGACAATACAAACCAGATTCCTTTCAGCAGCGACATCCTTTTCATCATGAGTTCTTTCCTTCCATACCACCATATTTTGGAAGCCTAGACCTACCAAAACAACAATGGTATACATCAATATCATCCTTGAATCATTACAAATCAAAAGAATAAGTTAATTTTGTATATATCATTGGTTTCATTTCTCCACGGACGGCACTGCCTGTACCCTGTTGGAGACAGGGGGTGGCACCGCCTGTCCACCTTGTTCTCGGCGCGGTTCTCAGGTGGCACCACCTATCCCGCGAGGGGTAGCCGCGGTGCCCGCGAATAGGATTTTATTGCTTGCCAAATATGCCTAAAACCCCATTAAATCCCAAAATAAAAGCTATGAAATGAAAGAAGAAGGTCTTAGCTATTACCTGCAACTGACGAGACTGAAAATGGATGGTGGAAACTCTCGGTATCAACTGTGGAAGATCTGGCTAAAAAATGCTCCAAGTGCTCTCTGCTAGAGGTAAATAGCGAAATGTTTGATTTTTTACTATTTACTTTCCTTATATAGAAATTTTTTGGGTCTGACTTAGTATAATTTTGATATTACATCATGTTCTGGTTAAAATCTATTTGTCGCAATCCCTTAATGTTGATTTTGGATGCATTTAACACTTGTTTATGAGTCGTCTACTGGTTGACTTTAGTAAAAAGCTTCTAAAAGTTTGTTTATGGATTTTTCGTACTTTCACAAAATGGAAAAGGTCATTGAGCGTTTATTATGACACTTTGTCACGCTTGTTAAAATCTAGTATCAAAGTTTCGACTCTAGTTCAAGTTTCTTTCCAAGCTCGTAAAATACAACATTGTGTAAAGAAACGTTATGGAGTCTTGTTTTCACATCCTCTTTCAGACTCTTTAAACATGAAAATATAGTCGAGTCCGTTTCTGAATATTTCTAGGCTCGTAAAAAGTGACATTGTGTAAAGAAACTTCACAGAGTTCTCTTTAAACCCTTTTCAGACTCCCTAAAAATGAAAAGATTGTCAAGCGATCTTGTCTTGTTCACACTCGTTAAAGTATTTGAAGAGTTGTCTATCCGACGGTAAGCTATCTCTTTCTTGATTCGAACAGTACTATTTACGAGAAAGGAGCACTCTAGCCAATCATGACTAGAAGAGTTCTCTAAGGTATGATTTTGTACTTTTTTGGACCTTAGAGACTAAATCATATGAAAAAGGACCCCCATGGAGTCTTCTTCTGTATTCATTCAGAATCTCTAAATATGAACGATACTGAGTTTTCTTTCAGTGGACTCGTTAAATTAAACATTGAGAGACCCGTTTTGGGAACGAACCCATCCTCTCTCAGGTTCGTAAAACATATGGGACTGGACTTGTCTTCTGACAAGCTATATCTAGTGTTTGTTACCCTCTTTGAACTCGTAAAACTGAAAAGAGGCACTCATCAATCATGATGGGGGAAATGGGAAAGGGAATCATTTTGCAAATAATGGCAGTTGTTTTTCGTTACCTTTGAACATGGCACTTGTTTGCGCAATCATGTCAGTCAATTGGGTATTCAGCTGATCTCCGTGATGATCCACTTTCATGAGTCATGCCAATCCTTTGAGTCTTTAAAAAGAATGCATTGTCCACTATCACATTGTGTATCTATCCTATCTAGTCATGATGCCAAGTCATTTTTGTCGTGCCACCTGATGTTCAAAGGGAATTTGAAGAAGTCTTACCTTTGCAGTATACACAGTCTTTGTGTCAGTATCTTTGAGTCAGTCATGTGGTTACTACATTCACATCATTCCAAAACTATGTTCTGAGTTTTGTGTCGTCGATGTGAGACTCATCATGGCCCTCCTTCGACGAGACTATTCCCATCGACATCAGCTCATCATCCAGGAAATAGTCTTAGAAACAATATTTAGTACCTTGATATTTGTATGCCTTAATGTCAGTTTCTCTCGCTCTTGACATAGGTTCACATCACTGACCTTTGATCGATAGAATCGACTGGGTGTTCGACATCAGGACATCTACTCACATTCAGTAGATTGTACTAGAGTACCTTGGGAATCATTGACATTAATGGTGATCTCCCTCGCACTTGTTAACGGTTCACATCATCGGCCAGTAATCAAGTGGTTTCTACCATGTTCGACTTCAGATCATTGTAATCACATGGATAGAATCGTACTTTGTGGAAGACGAGACGAAGACCCTGGGCATTTGTTTGAAAGCGCTCATTTATTTTTCCCTAGGTTGCGATGGAGTTTTGTATATCTAGCATGGATCCACATTTGTATGGTCGTGGCTATGCTCAAATTTGCGTCTGTATGACAGAGATCTACGTTGTATGTCTAGTAGCTATGTTTAAGTTTGAGTCCTTTATCACATGGATCTATGCTGTATTCTAGTAGCCATGCTTGTTTATTCCACTCATGGATCTGCCTTGTATGGGTTTGCAGCTATGAGTTTGGTTACTTGTGTCTATGATTCAACATACTGATGTACTACAGATGCCTACTTGACTGCATGCTCCGATCGAGCCAACATTTTTATCTCCCGGCAACGACTTGTTCTCAAATCTCTCGTTTATCGTATCACTCTAAGACTCATGCTTTGGAGAGCATCCTTTTATACCAAAATCCTGTCACCATCATGTGATAAGACCTTTGACATACCTACTTGCCCTGAATCCCAGCCTCTGGAGTGAAGACTAAATGGTTTCTTATCAGTCTATCATACAAATTCCGAGCACCGCTCATCCTCCCTTATCCAGGAGTGGTACCCCTGTTTGCACCGCTTTTCCTCAGTTGTCTACAAGCGGTGCCACCACCTGTTACTTTTGGTCCATAGGTGGTTATTACCAGAACCACTCTGTCATAGAAGGAGAAGCATGGTACCCTAGGTAAAAGGGGAAAAAGAGAAGCTTCTTGAGGCTTCTAGAATATAAGCCTCGAGATATCCCTTATCCCTACTACTGTGGGTTTGTTGAGCTCGAGATCCCTTATCCTAGGATCTTAGAGGCCACCTCACCCACTAATTTCTCAACCATCTCTATCCATCTAGCCTTATAAATATGAGCTCATAGTCATGGTTGAGGGGAGAACATTGAAGGTATTGTTATGCTGTTGGACTGATTCTTGGCCCAAGATCATTTGGAGAGAGCATAGAGAGTTAGAGTCAGAGATTTTGGGGATGAAGAGCTGGTTTCATGGAGATGCATGTCAACACTAAGGCTTGGTTGTAAAATTCTTCATATTTCTAATGCAAGTTGATTTTATGTCCCATATATATTGTTGATGTTTGATTTCAGATATATATTGCTAGATTCCTTAGTCACTAGCATAGATTAGTAGATCATATTCTGGTTGCTTTGATCTGTTTCGTGTTAAACTCTTTCGTAGGTACACAGGTGAACTATCAAATCCTTGTATTACAGATATCTACAGTGTCTAGGGGGAGTTATCAACCTCTGTGATCTATTTGTTATGGATTTGAACCATTCAGACGAGTGAAACACCTTGCTGTCCACAGGAGGTGAAATATTTCGATCAACACATGCATAAAGTTTTATAGAGAAAGAAATAAATAAAGAGAGAGCTGCGAGGGATCACAAGAGGTGAAGGCTCTACAGAATGTATCCATGAAATAGCGCAGAGATGCCATAGAACATCGTGGAGATGTTAGGATCTGCAATAGAACCGTTAGTGAGCATAAGAGAATGCTATGTTTTGGAATACTTTACTCTCTCTAGTTACTGGTGGCAAGTTGAAGCTGTAGGAAAGCAATTTTAAACTTAAGATTCTGAGAAATTAACTGTATAGTTTTTTAAACTCTCAATTTCATAATTATATTTATTTACATGTTCCAAGAAACTTTTCAACACTAAACAAATATTTTTAAGACAAGTATGCATGATTAACCAATTTATGAAGATCGAATATTTAAACTATGCGATTAAGGAAGAGAAAATGAGTTTAGTGTTAAGTGTGTTTGTTCTGAAACACCTAATATGTTTAGGATTTGCAATTTTTTGATAAGTTAGTACATATTTTCCAGTGAGCACCCTTGTGAGGTGTTAAGCTCTGTTGAACTCTCTATGATATTGAGTTCTAGGAAAAGAGCTACTAGTGAGCACCCATAGGAGGTGTTACGATCTGAAGGAGAACTGCCAGAGAGCACCCAGTTGAGGTATTAGGTTTTGTAGTGGCAACAATTGTGATGTTGAGATTTTAGGCTCAGATATAGGTGTGTTTTTTTTATCTTGAGAGCTTCCAGGCTCTATGTAGGAGATACACCTAAGAGTTGTAAAAAGCCAATGAAGGGTATCATTATTATATCGGATGAACATTATATATACATGATGAGGAGGCTTGCACGTGAACTTGTGGTTGCGTGAGGAGATGACCTTCATGTATATATGCATGTTTAAACTTTTAAAGAAGATTTCAGCCAAGAAGTGCTTGGAACATCAATGCTATACAAAAGGTATGTGTCTGATTTTTTGTATTTTATTGACAATGATATGGTGAATGATGAAGGATTAGATGAAAAATGACATTTAGAGTGAATTTTTGTGTGATAATTGTGATAAGATGATTCTTTATATATGCATTGGTAATGATTTTAATTAGTAAATGTTTTAAAATATGTCTGAAACTTATGAGATACACATGTTATGTTCATTTGATATGATTACTTATGTTTGCACCCAGTGGAATATTTAAAGGTACTCGAGAGGAAGTACCACCATACCAAGGGTATGGATGTAAGAGTGGAATATGGATGTAAGAGTGGAATATGGAAAAGTTATGTTCCATGAGATACAAATGGATAGATGGTTCTACTTTAGATTATAAATTTTATATGATTTCTATAATTAACAAATGTCATGTAGTTGCAGGGATATGATGATATTACCATGACGTAAAAAATTCAAAGCAAAGTTAAATCCTACAGGGTTGTCATAAAAAGATAGCAAAATGAAAGGGTATGAATGTTTTTTCTATAGATTATGATATTTGTATATTTCATGTGTCACTAACAGATGATGCAGGTGCATATTGTGAGCGAGACTAAGCTCTAAAGGGTTGTTATGAAAGAAACAACAATATGTTGCAAAAATAAAATATGCTTTTCTTGATTTGAAAGTTTATATGTATGCATATGTTTTATATAAATGATTGGAAATAACTTGTAATGTTTTGAAAAGAACGGGTTGAGAGAAATAAATAATGATGAAGACTCCATAGTTGAATTTGATAACAAAGATTCAAGGGAAGGAACACCCATGACGGTGTACCTTTAAAGGGGGGAGTATGTAACATACCCAGTAAAAGGTGGAAAGGATTTATTAAAAACACATAGTGTATGAGATATCGTTGGCTCTATTCTTGGAGGATTGTGTATTGGAATTAACTAACTATTCATTTCCTTAAAGAAGGCGGCTAGGGTTAACATTGAGAGGAGTTTCATTATGGAAGTAACTAACTATTCATTTCCCTAAAGAAGGCAGTTAGGGATTATATAGAAAGGAGACTCCTTTCGTTTATTTGGAGAGCGAATTTCCAAATGGCATGAACTGCATATCAATTAATTGCTAGAACATATCAAGATGCATGTCTTACCAAACCACCCATGATTGCATTTTACAGGTGTGACTTCCAGTTGATTTCAAAGGACATCAAGATGGTGCAAGAGATGTTTCGGAAAAAGGATGACTCAAAAAAATAAATCTCATCTCCTTTCCTGGCTCCTTGAAGTAAGTTGCAAAGATGTGTCTTTTACTATTCAAAAGAGGATATGGTATGTTTTCATTTACAAATGCTACAATAGGTATAGATTATATATGTTTTAATTTCTTGCACTGAATACCAACTTAATGACTAACTTTATAGAAATGGCCAAAATCGTCGGTGCTAAACGTATAGTACCTACCTTCCTTTTGCAACCTTAAAATTCCCATAGGTCTATACCTATGTTGCATCACTCGAAGAGAGGACGAAATGCCTTCTTTTGTTGTGTTCTTTTTGTATTGTGATCTTAATATGAGGTTAAAGTGATTCATAAATGGATCGTATGTTCCTAAATATTTGTACACGGTTTCCTCGCGGTAATATGTTTAAGAAGCCTTTATTATGAGTTAGGGGCATTAGATGAAATTCGGTGTTATTTTTTTCTTCCTACGGATTTGGATTTTTATATACTTTCTATATGTTTCGCTTCTCCATTTGATTTTGGTGCCCTTTGTTTTTATTCGTTGTTTTGTTTGGAAAACGGGGAAACCACATCCAAAAGATACATGGGAGAGAGATGGCTACGAAAATAGAGTTCTTGTGGTAGCATAACGTGAACAAAAATACTACCATATTATCTTCCTTTTCCATGGGGTGTGCAATTGTAGTGAGGCATTACTCTGCATTCTATCTTTGGGTCTTTTGTAATTATATATGTATTATTATTTTATTATATATCTTTGTTTGTTTTCCTAAATAAGGTAGAAGGTGGAATTTATTTTTAGAAAGAGTATGGAAGTAGAGGTTGATATATATTTACTACTAATGATATAGATATTTAATGCTCAATCATTTACGGAAGTGGAGGTTGATATATCAATATAGGTTTGACTCTATAATATTCAAACAACTTATTTTATATGATTAATGGTTTTACTCACCATGGAAAGAATTATCCATGAACAGACTCTAAAATATTAATAAATAATGTTAGTTAATACTTGCGAGGATCCACGCATAAACTACTTAACGGTTAGTGAAGAAAAGAATTAAATGCAAATTTTAATTTTAATTAGGATATTAAAGGTAAAAATAAATGCTTGATATTAATTGAGGTGTTGTTCTTAAGGTATAAGAATTAATCTTGAGCCTTATTATAATATTATTGATAGATGTCTGTGTTAATTACAACTAAGTTAAAATGTGTTAGTTTTAGAAGGGTTTGTAAGTTGATATTGTTCTCTAGGAGAGATTTTTTAAGGTAATTCAGATGAATTGCAGTAGTTGTACTGCAGAATTGTAACCCTTTTGTTGAATAATGAATAAAAATATTAACAATTTTGGTGGACGTAACCCCTAGTTAGGGGTGAACCACGTATATTGGTGTTCTTCTCTTGCAATGGTGTTAACTAGATTTATAATAAGACTATGTGCACAAAAGAAATTGAATGTTAATGTACAAAAGAAATGAAAGCAATAATGTATCATTATCATTTGTGAATAATGGATAATAGATTGTAAACGTTGTATGCATTTAATGAGTCAATAAGTATCTTTTGAAGTTAGAATTACAACACTCATGGAGAAGTTAACAATGTATAGATGGGTTATTAAGTTGAAAGGCAATTATTAATGTTTTAGTTAGTATAATAAGTATATTGTTATAAATGGAATACGAATTCAATATATATTATGAGTTGTGTTTGATAGAAGGCTATGTGTATGTATGTTTGCCTCCATACAACTAGTCACTCTCTTTGTTTCCCTAGCCGTTTCTTTGGTAGGTCATCAACTAACACTCAGGATTCCCTGATCTGCTCCCTCGGTGACTGTTTCAACCAGTTGGTGCCTCTTCAGTCACTCCATTACCTTGATATGGAAAATTGCGGATGTTTTCTTGGCATTCAATCCTAATTTTGGCATATCTATCATTTCATTTTTTAAATATTTACTTACTACAGCTTTTTGGATGTGTTTTTGTTTTCCAGTACTAAATCTTAAAAAAAAATTTCGTTTTCTAGAGGCGGTTTTGTTTTTCAGTACTGAATCTTAAAAATATATTTTGAGGGTTTGGCTTAGGCATTAGAGATAGGTAGAACCAGATGCCAAAGATACAAAGAAAAAGGAGAACAAGGAGATAAACATCAATTAAAATCTGATAAAAGATGTGAAAGAAAGAGTAATGTATTAAAATTTGAATACCATTTAGATCTTCAAGAAGATAGTTCCAATAATGTTTGCAGCAAATAGATGGAGAATGAAGATACAAACTGAAAAAAAATAAACCACACAAGAATTAGACAAGTATTTCTCAGGAATTTACAGTATCATTCACAATAATAATATCTGGTATTACAATAGTTTACATAGAAAGAATTCGAATGCATGAGGTAGCAATTTGAATCTCCCAAGTGGATATGACTATATCTAAATGAATCTCTAACTCATGGTGCCTCAATCAATATCGGAGTCCAAAATCAACTCCTAAATGTCCAACCAACTCAATCAATCAGTGATGGCTAGCTAACTCAGTGCAACTGAGTGTGTTAGTTGGGAAAAGGCGCCCACTTCACATGCATCCATGCATTATCCATGCAGGACATGTGCTAGCTAACTGATTGTGAACTAACTGAAACTAACTAGGGGATAACTAAGACTAACTAGTACTAACTCCAACTAACTGAAGTAGGTTAGTGACGGGAATCCCAGTGGCTCCTAAAATGTAGGTATTGGTCTAGGAGGTTCCCAAACTAATGCATGCACATGCAGTAAGTGGAAAATAACCTATAGCAGTGTTCCCCACACTCCAGTAACTCGTACATGTGGTCCCATTAGGACAAGTGGACCCAATTGTACTAGTGGACCCAATTAATTAATTAAGGTTCCTAAGTTAGGAAAAAATAATCTAATAGACATTTGTCCAAGGGAAGATTAATAATCCTAACACCCCCCCTGAATCCTATCTCAAAAAACTGTTAGCCCTGGTAACAAGACCATAGGTTACCCAAATACAATCTAAAAGATAGTAAAAAAATGTTGCTTAATACAACCGAGGAAACAAGGGAAAACCTCATGGGAAACCCCCGCCCCTCAGAATAAGCAGGAAAATACCAATCTGCAAGCTATCTTTAGAAGAAAGAAGCTTCCTCCTTAGAAAAATAACTTGAGAAAAACACTACTGCGAAATTTCATCTCTATACAGTAGCATGGTCCATCAGTGGACCTCTCAATGTACTTTTGAACTGATGACTTTGTTTGTCTCTTATGGATGGTGAAGGTAGGGAATGATCAAGTTTTTGCTTCTGTGGGCCATGTAGCTGATCCACCATCATCAAGTAGCACCGACCTGGAAATTTTTTGCACCATACTATGGAGAGCGAATCTGTGAGAGAAAGTGCAGTATGCTCATTCTGATACCGGGACCTTGTTCTTCTTCTGTCTTCTGGATTTCCAGCACCAGTTCCAGCTGCATGAAGAATCTTTTGAGCCCATCTGGGTTTAGGCTTTTGATTAGGAATGGGTATTGGATATGGATCTAGAATCTCTTGAGATTCAGCCGTAATAACAGGATCATGCTGAATGTGATCTTCTTCATCTAAATATGAAACATGTAGCACATCATCATCATCATCAAAAATAGGTGGAGAAATACTTATACCTTCATGTGTTGCTGGAGGAGTATCATGCAACTGGTCTTTTCGAACTAGACACTTATTTCAATGAAGCATCTTCTGGTTGCAACCCCCATCAATTTGTAAGCTTTTGCATCTTCTACATATCCTAGCAGAATGCATTCGCTACTTTGGGCTTGGAAGGCCTTCCTCTTCTCAAGTGGTATTCTGGCCCAATCTTTGGAACCAAAAAATCTCAGATGAGATACATTGGACTTATACCCATGCAGTGCTTCGGATGGAGTGACCCCAACCACTGACTTGTGGGGCACCCTATTCTGCAAATACAAAGCACAGTTTACTGCTTCAACCCAAAGAGATGGAGGTATATGCTTGGCATGGAGAAGGCATGTTGCCATCTCTTTCAGTGATTTGTTCTTCCTCTCAGCCACACCATTATGCTATGGTATGTATGGAACTGAGATGTGTTATATTCTAATCCCCTCTGATTCATAGAAACTATGGAAATATCCTTTGATGTACTCTCCTCCTTTATCAGATATTATTGACTTGATATTCTTATTAAAACTATTCTCAACCATAGCTTTAAAAACTTTAAAAGTCTCAAAAACTTCTGATTTTTGTTTCATGAAGTAGATCCAATAGTATTGTGAACAATCATCAATAAAGGTTAACAAGTACATGCAACCATTAATGGAGTTTGTGGGAATAGGTCCTGCTACATCACTATGTATCAAATCAAGTGTAGAGGCAACTCTATGTGCCTTCCCAACATCATACTTCTTTTATGGATGCTTACCTACTAAGAAACTAGCACATACTCCATTGGAATTTTGGATGGAGGGAAAACCTTCAACCATTTTATCATTGTGGAGTAGCTTTAGATATTTGAAATTGAGATGGCCAAATATCTCTTACGAAATCTTGCTGGTGTTGTTAGGATGAGACAATAAATGTGGAGGAGAAACAGGTTAGAAATGTGAGAACACATAAGATTTGGTAGAGTGATTTGCAATACCTTTCACTACAAGTAGTCCAGTGGATTTTTCCGTAATCTCAACTGATTCTGAATCTAATGTAACTCTCTTGGGAGAGCCTATATGAGTCATTTGATAAATAGATAACAAGTTAGAAACAAGGGAGGGAACACATAATACATTCTTGAACTCACCATGCTTTGTATGACTGAGCCCCTTCCTTCTACTGGAATCTGGGAATCATCTCCCATGTGAATGTTCAGCCCCTTTGTTAGTGAGAGGGTATAGAAGAATTCTTTGGAAGCATCCATGTAATTGGAAGCTCCAGAATCTATTATGTATGCTGAGGATGGAGAGATAGTTGCTTTCAAAGCATGACACCTCTCAGTATCTTCTGTCTATGGTTCTTCATCAGCCTTGTTTTCTCTTAGGAAAGCAATGTTAGGCTGCTTGAGAAGAGCTGACATTTCATCAATTTATTTCTTCATACAATGATATTCAAGATGGTACCCCTTTTCACAATAAGGACATAAATTATTTTCAAACTTCTTCTTCTTAGAGTCGGAGGCCCCTTCGAGAGTTTGCTGATTTTGTTTAGGCTTCGAATCAGCGGCCTTTGGCTCCTTCTTCTTTGATTTCCCCTTTTCTTGTGCTTTGGAAGAGTCAGAAACTAGGAAATCTTGATCTTTGGAGGTCTTGATGACTCCCATTCTCATCATATTTTCTTTCTCCTTGATTAAGGACTCAAAAAAAGAATCTAGTGAAGGGACCTTCCAATTAGGAAAGGTTTCCCACTTGGAATGAAATATGGAAACAAATACAGAATACTCAGGGCCTAGTTTGTTGAGTATGGAAAGGACATTCTGCTCATCCTTCCACTCTATCCCGCACCGTCTGCATTGGAGTACTAGAGACTTGAATTTACTAAATAATTGCTCAATAGTCTCTAAACTGTTGGGATGTAAAGATACCAAATCATTCTCTAGAATGTGTCCCCAAAGCTCATCTTGTTTGTTAAAAAATCTATCAAGCTTCTCCTAGGATTCTCTGGGAGTCCTCAATCCTTCTAGGTAGAAGAGGAGATCTCTAGAAATATAAGTACATAAGTACCCGAATGCTTCATCACAACGGTTCAAAAACTTGTTCCGCTCTATCGGCTGATGAGGCTCAGGCTCCCATCCATGTATGATCCTATCATATCCATGCTTGTGCAAGGCCAGCTACATATCAATCCTCCAATCAAGATAATTGGAAGCTGTGAGGATCTATGGTTCAAGAGTTTGAGAACTCATAATTTCTCTGGATTGAAGTACTACAAAACTAAACACAAGCTACATAGCACCTGTCAATTTCACTGTAATAACACATTAAAACATATGAACTGTTAGAATCATGCTTTTCCTCTCGGCATGAACATGTTTCCAGGGTCCATCACGCCCTCTCGACTGCTCTCAATAAATCCAGAGCTAGCAAATCATCATAGGGAACTTCTGTGGAAACCCAACTGCTTTTGATGTTCAATGGGGAGAAACAAGCATGAAACCTTTTTGAAAAGGCTCTAATACCATATTAAAATTTGAATTCCATTTATATATTCAAGCAGATATTTCTAATAATGTTTGTAGCAAATAGATGGAGAATGAAGATACAAACTGAACAAAACAACCACACAGGAATCAGACAAGTATTGCTCAGGAATTTATAGTATCATTCACAATAATATCCGGTGTTACAATAGTTTACATAGAAAGAATTTGAATGCATGGGGTAGAAATTCAAATCTCCCAAGTGGATATGAATCTATCTAACTGAAGCTCTAACTCATGGTGCCTCAATCAATATCGGAGTCCAAAATCAACTACTAGATGTCCAACCAACTCAATCAATCATTGATGGCTAGTTAACTCAGTGCAACTGACTGTGTTAGGTGGGAAAAGGCGCCTACTTCACATGCATCCATGCAATATCCATGCAATACATGCACTATCTAACTGATTGTGAACTAACTAAAAGTAACAGGGGGACAACTGAGACTAACTAGTACTAACTCCAACTAACTGAAGTGGGTTGGTTTCGGGACTCCCAGTGCCTCCTAAAATGTAGGGATTGGTCTAGGAGGCACCTAAACTGATGCATGCACATGCATTAAGTGGAAGTTAACCTCTATCAGTGTTCCCCACACTTCAGTTACTGGTACATGTGGTCCCATTAGGCCAAATGGACCCAATTAATTAATTAAGGTTCCTAATTTAGGAAAAATTAATCTAATAGACATTTGACCATGGGAGGATTAATAATGCTAACATAATGGAGCTATACAGTGCTGCAAATAATGATATAGAAGGAAATTAAATTTATATAAATGGATTTTTTGTGAAGATGTCGAGAAATTTCTCCTCCATAAATTTTCTCACTTTTCTCCAAGAGTTACGAAAATACTAAGAGAAATGATGACAGACAAATGAAATGTTTGATATTATATTTATATAGGTCATGGAGGAAAGTTAGTACCTCAAAATGGGTCGACATACAATTCAAAATTATAGATAATTAAATTCTCTTATGTTTGGTCAGCTGACCCAAAATGGTGGGGAGCACTAACTTCAAAAATTCATATCTCTTCAACTGTAAGGAGTTAGAAGATGCTACACCAATCAACGAAAATGGCTGGGTGAGGAGTATCTTGCTATGATAGGTTTATTTTAAAATTATTGGTATAATACCCTTAAATTATTCAATATGTTCATGACGTCAAAGAACCCACACATGAGGGGGCCAAAGACCATACCACCACCACCAACTACAAGAGTTCCAAAGTATTCTTCAAAGTCTTCTTCAACATATCAAATCACTTCCATGGGATCTACCTCCATCTACATACCAATATCCATATAACCACAAAGAGGACCATACATCACCATAAACAATCTACTAAGTGTGTGGGTTCAAGACCCAAGGCACCACATGCAAGGGTTTCAAGGACTTTTTCAAAGATCATATAATATTTAAACAAGATACTTTCCATGGACTTCAATCCTGTCACACAGGACTATATCGCTAAGTGATGAGGGCATCATGGCCAAATATTCCATCATATCAAAGTATCCAACAATCATGGGATTACAAACTACCATATGTATGGATTCCAAGACCCAACTCATTTCCGAATGCACCATCAATGATCATATAGTGTCCAACTGTCATCATGCCACAATTTATGTGGGTGTCAAACCTCCTCATGCATAATGACCATCTCCAAGGGTTATATGACCCCAACACAAGATACATATGCATTGAGATCTTCATCAAGGGTTCCAATCCTTCATCAAGTCATTAATGGCCACATCATCACCTTTAAGGACCATTAAGACATGAAATGTGGGTCAAAGGGATTCATGAAGGCTTCTTCATCAAGCTAGGGGATTCATAGGATTCTTCAACCTCCTCAACCACAACATGAGGCCTATAAGGGTCAATATCCATCATGACATCACTTATGGTGTTGCTAGACCTACTCCTGGGGTACCATGACACCATCAGAGCATGAATGACCATAGAATGGGTCATTAATTCTTCTTCAACCAATGTAGGGCTTCACCATCATCCCAAAGGATTCGGTACCATCTCCAGGTTATTCAAAACCATCAGTGGAGGCTTCATCATCTCAAAAAGGTGGTGGCTATAAGATCAAACCTTATGGGTACATGACCTTCTCAACTGGGTACATGGTGCTTCAAGGCACAAACCCACTCTGTAAGGGGTCAAAGGCACTAAAAGTGAGCCTTGGTGGCATCAATTACAACCTGTGGGTCCAGTGCAAATCCATGTTGGCATCAATGGAATTTTCATCAACAATATCCCCCTTTGTCATTGATGACAACAACTCATGCTCCCCCTGCAAGCATGCTCCCATTTTGTCTTCATCTCACGTTTTCTCTTCATCTCTCCCCGTTTGGAATCAATGGAAAAGGGTGTCCAGATATATGCATATGAAATTACTGATCATTGCTCCCCAGTAAATATGCACGATCCCAGGACACGTCTCTATTCCTGGAGTAACCATCCTTTCTCCTTTCAGTTCATCCTCCAGCCTTATGAACTC
This sequence comes from Pseudotsuga menziesii, assembly GCA_001517045.1. Taxonomy (NCBI): domain Eukaryota; kingdom Viridiplantae; phylum Streptophyta; class Pinopsida; order Pinales; family Pinaceae; genus Pseudotsuga; species Pseudotsuga menziesii. Next base: position 47,371 of record LPNX010774391.1, read on the forward strand.
AAGGTGTGCTAAGGTATTTGGGAGACCTTACACTTGGATTTCCATATGGAAGTTGGTGGAAGGTTGGTGAGTATTTCCTCTACACTACACTTAGTTAAATTAACTAAGTCTAGAAACCTTATCCAAAGTTGGCTTAACTCCCCTCTCAGTAGTTTACACTAAACTTAAAATAAAGCATTTAAAACTACACAATTAGGCACCTTTCCTTATAACATATGACCCAAAGTTAACAACCAAAGGCCTAGTGCAATGGAGGAAAAGTGGTTTTATCTGTATGATGGCAAAGTGTGATATTCAATGATATATTGACACACCTTAAATCCAAAAACCACAGGTGGTTTCCATTGCGCTACCAAGGCCTTTTTTTTATCCTCTACGCAACACTGAATGTGATATGCATTCGGGTTCGTCGATCATTGTTTTCACAATAAATCACGTTTTCAACCGTCCAACCTTCATTGCTTCTGCAATAGGACTGTGTATTGATAGATAAACACAATTAACTATGAAATTGGCAATTTTTTTAGGTTAAACAATAAAATAACATTAAATTCACTGCTTTGAAGAATTTATATCCATTTGCAAACAAATAATTTGAGCTTCCAATCAAAGAAATGCTAATCACAAGCATTTAACCATTCACACAGAAAATGACTCAGAAATTCATAAATTCACTAACTCCTATCTAGTTTATTTAAGCTATACAAAGTTCGGTATCGCCAATCGAGCTCACACTTTCAATTAATTTTGGTTCCTCTATCTCACTCTCATAGAGCTCTCCAACCTCTCCCCCCTTTTGAACCACCTTCCTAATTCAAATTACCACTACTAAATAAACAAAACAACTAACTCTTTCCTTCCACAAACAAAGGAACTTCTATTTTTAGAAAACTATCTCCTATAATCACTCAACAAACTAACCTATTTGGATTGATCTCCTCGTAGGGAATCTTAGGTAGCCAATTATTCCTAGTTTAGCTGAAAAACTAACAACACTACCAACTGTCTGCAATTATCCACTCAAAATATAAATTCTTGAAAGTAAATTATTCAACAAGTCTCTGGGACAACTTGTCCCCTTTTAACCACAACATGTGACAAACTTATCACATTGTTGGATTGTTGTATATGCTCCTGCATCAGACTCCCAAGGGTGAAAATTCATCAACCCCTATTCATTAGATCAAATATAGTGAAACCATTGGCTTCCAGTTCTGCAAAATTCATCCAAGTATAATCCTCTACTGGATGCTCCTTCCATTTGACCAAATACTCCAAATATTCCTTCTTCCTTGTGTTCTTTGCCACTCTAGTATCCAAGGTATCTTCAGCTTCTAATGGTTGTGCCATTGGAATCTTCTTTAGCCATTGAAGATCTTCACCATGCTCTTTGCCTCCTGTTAATTGACCTGTATCATTAGTTACATAATGATATAAGTCAACAACATTAAATATAGGAGAAATACCAATCCGTGTTCGGATTTCCAACTCAAAGGCATGTGTAGAAAATTTTATGAGTATCCTGCATGGCCCAATTTTTTTCATCTTCGGTTTGATATACTATCTTTTAGGAAATCTCTCCTTTATCAAATAGGCTAAAACTAGATCTCCTATTTCATAATTCTTCTCTCTTCTTCTCAAATCTTCTCTTGTCTTGTAACCAACATTATTTTGATGCAACCTTTCTTTAACTTGTTCTTGTAGTTCATTAATCCTTACTGCAAAGTCTTCTCCATCTACACTTCTTTTCTCTAATTGACCCAAATCAAGAACCTCATATACTCCTCTCGGGGGTAGTACCATACTGAACTTGGAATGGACTTATCCTTGTACTTATTTTTGGTGAATCATTATAGGAAAAATCGGCTTGATCTATCACTTTGTCCCATTTATTTGGATTCTCTCCAACTAGACTTCTCAAAATATTACCCAAACTCCTATTTACCACCTCAGTCTGGCCATCATACTATGGATGATATGCTGAACTCAAATTCAACTTGGTACCCAACTTCTTCCATGAGATCCTCCAAAAATGACCTCTGAATCTCACATCTCTGTCAGATACAGTGCTCCTAGGTAAACCATGCAACTTCACCACTTCATTGAAATTTTTTTTAGCAATGTATGTGGCATCACTAGTTTTATAGCATGGAATGAAATGTGTCATCTTAGTAAACCTATACACAACTACAAAGATAGAATCATTTCCCTTTTGATTTTTTGGCAAAACCAAAATGAAATACATACTCATAGAATCCCAAGGCCTAGTTGGAACATGAAATGGTGTGTACAAGCCCGTGGTTTGGCTTCATCCATTGGAATGCTAGCATACCCTGCATATGCTCACAAAATTCTAAAATTCATACCTCATCTTTGGAAAAAAATTAAAATGGATCAGCTATCCAAAATTTTTATCACTTCCAAAGCGACCTGCCATACCTCCATTATGATTTTCCTGTATCAAATTCTCTCTCATGGAACATTTAGGAATACAAAGTTTACTCTTCTTAAACGACAAACCATATTGCAACATGTATTCGATCTATGGCTCTTTGTCTACTTCCATAGGATTATTACAAGCCCTGTATGCATCTTGAAAATCAATGTCAGTATCATACAAATCTCTTAAGTTTCCAAATCCTAAAACTTGGATATGATTTTCTTACACAATCAATTGTCTCCTACTTAAGGCATCAACTACCCGGTTTGATTTCCCACTTATGTGCTTCAACACAAAAGTAAATCTTTGCAACATTTCAACCCATTTAACATGATTCTAATTCAATTTGGGATGTTGCATAATGTATTGCAATGCATGATTATCAAAAAACAAAACAAACTCCCTAGGCATCAGATAATTCCTCCAATGCTTCAATGCTTGGACAATAACATAGAATTCCTTATCATATGATGAGTACTTATGTCTTGACTCATTCATTTTCTCAATAAAGTAAGCAATAGGTCTATCCTACTGACTGAGTATAGCTCCAATTACTACTCCACTGGCATCAGAGTTCAATTGGAAAGGGTGCTTGAAATATGGTAACCTCAAAATAGGTTTTTCAGTAATCTTCTTCTTCAAAAGCTGAAATCTCTTTTAAGCCTTTGTTGTCCATTGAAATAGTTGTTTATCATTCTTAATGGTTTCAATGATAGATGAACAAATACCACTGAAATTATTTATAAATTTCCTATAAAAACTTGCCAATCCATGGAAACGTTTTACCTCAAATATGCTTCGAGGTGAAGGCCAATCAGTGATTGCTTGCACCTTTTTTGGGTCCATCTTCAATCCATCTCTTGAGATAACAAAATCCAAATGTACGAACTCTAATATCAGAAATGTGCACTTCTTTACATTCACTAACAAATTTTCCTTTTTCAATTTCTCCAAGACACATCTTAGATGTTCCAAATTCTCTTTTTCTATTTGACTAAAAATCAGAATATCATCGAGGAAAAATATTACAAACTTACCGATGAAATCTCTTAAGACTTCATTCATTAATATCATAAAGGTATTGGGTGCATTTGATAGTCCAAATGGCATAACCAGCCACTTAACCCATAATTTGTCTTGAAGGTTGTCTTCCACTCATATCCTTCTCAAATTCTGATATGATGGTATGCACTTTTCATACCTAACTTTGAGAACCATGTTTCCCCACTTAGGAAATCCATCACGTCATCCATTCTAGGTAATAGAAAACTATATCTTATTATTATCTTGTTAATGGCTCTAGAGTTTGTACACATCCTCCACTCTCCATCCTTCTTTGGACTAAGTACTACTAGTACTACACATGGACTCATACATTTTTGAATCTATTATCCAACAGTCCTTGTACTTATCTTCTGACTTCCTCATTCTCTTCAGGTGTCAATCTGTATGCTTCCTTATTTGGAAAAATTTCTCTAGGGATAAATTCAATGTGATGACTAATGTCCCCCTTCAGTGGAAACTCATTGGGAAAATCATTTACCACAATGTCACTAAATTCAACTAACATCTCCTTAACGTATTCAGGCACATCTGCAATACCAAACTTCATTAATACTACTGTACGCTTTCATATTACAACATAGTTCAACTCTTCCTCATCAATTTGTTGTAAATACTCTTTTCTTGTCAGCATTAAGACCTTAGGTGATCCTTTTCCTATTGTACATCCTTCCTACAAAGGAAGAAGAACATGTTTCGTCCCATCCTTCTCAAAGCTATAACAGTTCCTCCTACTATCATGTACTACCTTTTTATCAAATTTCCATGGTATCCCAAGAAGGATATGGCAAACATCCATGGGCATTACATCACATAAAATTTTATCTTTATAGGTGCCTACTTGCAAATCAGTTTCACATTGTTCACTTACCACGATTTGATGTCCTTTATGCAACCGGGATACTTTGTATGGTACGGGGTGTTTTACCTTCTTCAAACTCATCCTCTCCACCATCTCCATGGGAACAATATTGTTAGTACTCCCACTATTAATCACCATATTACAACACTTTCCTTTGACTTTACACATGGTCTTGAATAAGGCATTTCTTTGAGCATGTTCACTATTCTCCTTCTTAGGTTTTAGTAAGACATTGTTCATCATCAAATCCTCTCCAATCTATGGTAAATTCTCAACCACTAGTAATTTTTCTTGTTGCTGCTCATTCTGATCTACATAGGCTCCTATCTGTCCTATGTCTTCCCTCTCTGGAGATTCAAAGGATCTATGACCCAATTGGTTACATTTGTAACATCTAAAGATGGTTTATTTTCCTCTTCCTCTACCTCTACCTCCTTGGTAAGGTCTTATCCCTATTGAGTCGCCTCCTCTATCTTCTTGCTCTTGTTTGTTTGAATTGTTGGGCTCTCCTTTTTGGTCTCCAAACTTTCCTCTTCTAGTTGTTTTCCCTCTTCCTTTGGATGAACCTCTACCCTTATTGAAGTTCTTATTTCTCAATAACTTTTATTCTACTCTCAAGGCACATTGGTATGTCTCTTCCATTGTCCTAGGAGATATCATGTTGATATCATCTCGAATATAAGTTACAACCAAAGTTTGGAGAAGGAGAATGTAATGTCTCAAACGTTGATCTGCATGAACGGTGGCTAAGGCTAGCTTCTCCACATGAGAATAGCAAAGTTTCGCATCAATAAGGTTTTGGCTCAAATAATATATGACATGCTAATGGAGCTCCCCATCCTCTTGAATCAAAACCATACCAACCGTCTCCTGAGACACGGCCACATAAATCAAGAATTCATGGCTATAGTTTGTTGGACTAAGCATGGGGGTTGTTTCTAAGGCTCTCTTAAGAGCATGGAAATACTCCTGGGCTCATTCATCCTAGTAAAAAGGGGTGTCATTCTTCAACAGTCACATAAATCCTTTAGTCAAGTTGGAAAAATTAACCACAAACCTTCACAAGAAGTTCTCCATACCTTATAAACATTGAAGGTGTCGAATATTACGCGGGGGAGACAATTGACGTATTTCCTCAACCTTCAAGGGATCAAATCTAATACCCTCCTTGGATATGATGAATCCTAGTAAACGACCAACTGTCATGTAAAAGATGCACTTATGAGGATTTAAATGAACTTGATAATGACAACATCTTTCGAACACTAATCTCAAATGATAAGGATGACACAATCTCAAATGAGAGTGAGCAGCGAGATCATCCAAATATACTTCAATAATCGATTTAAGGTCATGAAAGATTAAAGTCATGGCCCGCTGAAATGGAGCTTTGGCATTTTTAAGGCCGAAGGGCATCTTCTGATATGCAAAAGTACCCCAAGGACAAATAAATGCAATCTTGTGTTGATCCTCAAGATTAATTTGTATATGATTTAATCTAGAAAATCCATCCATAAAAGAAAATGCCTCACTTCCTGCACACTCATCCAAAAATTGGTCAATAAATGGTGTGGGGAAACTATCCTTAGGACAAGCTCGATTTAAGTAATGAAAATCAATACATATTCAGATCACTCCCTACTTCTTATCCACCAGAAACAAGATTTGAAACCCACTCCGTCAAGGGAATGGGATAGATAAAACTAGATTTAAGCAGTTTCTCTATGTCATCTTTAATGACATGTGATTTTCTAGGATTCATGGCATGCAAATGTTGTCGAACTGCTTTTTCATCCGAATAGGTCTTGATTTCATGTTCGACAATACGAGGGTCTATTCCTGGAGTTTCTTTGTATGACCAAGCAAAAATGTCTCGAAACTCCTTAAACAACTTGGTATACTCTTTAATCTCATCGTGGGAACAACCCTTCCTAATGTATACATTCTCAATCTTACCAGGATCATGAGAAATATTGATAGGAATTGTTGGTGACAAGTTATCCATGTTCCCATCAACCATCTGACCAGGAGAGTTTAATGGGACCACGGGGCTACCAATTTTCTCTCTAAGAATATCCCTGAAGTCATCACACTCCAAACGATCAAGCTCAGGAAGGAAATACGATCGATGGTGAAAATCTTCCCAAGGTTGCTCAACCCTATACATGGCCTCAAGAATAGCTTCATCTGACGAAAAAACTTCATTAAGGAAGTTATGAGAGTGAGATGAATCTATTTCCCATGCAGGGAGCACATAAGGTTCCTCCTCCTCCGTCTACGAAGAGGAAGGACTAGGCTCTGCAACATAATCAAGATTCACTTGATATGCCACCATTGTGGCAGGAAACAACGTGTTTGTCTCAACAAGCATACTCACAGTACTCGGTGAAGGAAGAATCCAAGGATATTCCATATGAGTAGTGTGAAAAGATATCGAATTCGACGAGGATGAAGCCCCACCAAGACTAAACCCAATCATAAGAACGGGTGCAAGACAACTAAAGGTTCCCATAAGAGAAGGATACATACCCACACCCACATTCTCAGTTTCCGACTGAGAATGATCGATAATCAAGATAGAGGCTCCCGATGATGCATTGAAACTTGGATTATGGAATGACTTTTGATAAATAGTAACAATATTCCCATTAAATGGAAATCATACCACTTGAAATAGGGAAGAAGCTACATCTTGCATACTGTAATGATCCAATTCCTACCCAGCAAAATATTGTAGTCAAGGGGTGCATCAACCACCTCGACCTTGATCGCGATGGTCTTCTCTACCAATTGGACCTTTAGAGAAGGAAGTACACCGTGCAGCCAAAATGATCTACCATCAAAATATGTCAACATGTTGGCAGACTGAGACAATGTGGGAGAACCTAAACCCTTCCAACAAGACAAAGACATCACGGAAGCAACAACGCCTTCATCAATGAAAGTACGCATGATGGTGTTGTTGAGACACTCTACATGAATCAAAAGAGACACGTAGTAAGGAAAGAAAGGTTGTACTCCCATGGTTTCAAATTTGATAATGGAAGAAGAGATATCGTCACTAACCCCAAGAGCAGACAACAATGATTTCCTATGCGGAGGACAAGTCTGAAGCACTTCTAATGCGTACATCGCATAAGGAGTCTGGCCCAAATCCTCGACAACTGAATAGTTCTGGGAAGCTCGGGCATTAGGATTATGCCCCAAATGCTTCAAGGCTCCCTTAGGAATGCAAGGTGTAGCTTCAGGTTTATCCGTAGGATTTTAAATTCACAAAGGGCTCTCGGGTGGGGAAGGTTCTTTCCCAAGGTCTGGTTGTGATGAACCATAATCGTTCGCACGTGTCACAACATTAGCACCTCTCACCATGTTGATGCAAATGTGACCACTAGTAGCCTCCGACGATTTTTGAGTTCCACCAGATGCACAGGATCAACGGTCCTCGAGTTCATATTTTGATTACTAGACAAAGGATTAGTAAACACAGCTGGGCCCTGTGCTATGAAATTTGAGGCATCCTCCATACGAGGGCACAAGTGAGTGACGTGATCATACTTACACAACTTATAAGGAAACTTCACCTTACATTTAGGCTGCTTTTCCCCCCATCATTATTCGTGTTCTTGTCATTATTATTAGCATTTTCATTTTTATTCCCACCCTTACGATATTTTTTTCCTTTTTTCTTATTCCTTCTAGGCTACTAGTTTCCTTTTGGGTTTGATGTTTGTGTAGAGAGTACGCTTGTCGATTGGGTAGGTTGAGACCAAGTCGAATCTTGTTTCAATGCAGGTTGGTTAATCGATAACTGGCTCACTTTTTTTGTAACCGAGTCTGTAGGTTTGGTACTTGTGGAGCCGACAATACCATCGGCATGTGGCCTAGGTTTGATCTTGGGGTCAAAATTGGATCTTGGAGAATTCAGGATAATCTCATACAAAAGTCCATATTGAGCATAAATCAAATCCAAATCTTGAGCCCTAAAGATAGCTTGGTCCTCATTTTGAACTCTGGATGTAGAAACATCCTTCACGATGTAAGGTAACAATTACATGAGGAACCACTCAAGAAGAAACTCTGGTGGTATAAAGGATTTAATTAATCGTTTTTATCTATGCCACTCTTGAATATGATCTGAAATGTGGGTGGCTTTGTCTCACCAGAAGGTCGACAATAGTTTGGTACCGACATCGTAACATATGGGTAGATGGAAATGATTAAGGAAAGTCATGGAAAAGGTCATCAAATGTAGCATAATCCCCCCTGGTAACTCTATATACCATTTCTCCGCAGGACCCATGAGGGTGTGTTGAAATAGCCTCAAACAGATGGAATCATCATGTATGTAATTGGAAAAGCACCAAAGGTGGAAAGTGGTGACATGCTCACCAAGATCTTCATTGGCCTTACCTTCGAACTTGGGAATGTCCGAAGGAATCTTGGTAGGGACTGTTGGCCATGTCGGATTATGAGACACAGGATCATTCATCAATATCGACAAATTAGGTAAGTTCAAAATCGCAAGGAAAGGGAGCCTAGGTTAAGCCAGTCAATTCCACACTCCCTGGTAGTGCTAATTCATGTAAGGTTCATTACTATAAATACCATGGCCTTGGCCATAATAAAATCCTCCCATTTGACCCATGAAGGCCTGCATGGAAGCATTGTGATGTGGAGTACCTTGATTATGAGGTGCTACAAATCCATAATTAGAAGAGTAAGCGAGTTGTTGATACCCGTACCCATATGGTTGATAGTTTTGTCCATACTGCAGTCCATAAGAATTTCCATGGGAAGATCCATAAGGTGTTCCATAGGATGTTCCATGAGATGGTCCATAGTTAGGTATATGGGGAGCCCCATGAGCTGGAACATGAGATGATCCAGAAATAGGTACATGACCTGCTGACACAATAGGAGGCACTCGGCTCTGTCATACTACCGTGTTAGTAGTCATGGAACAAACATGGCTAGTAGCAATATTTCGACCCGAAGGCCCACATGAGTTAGGGGGAGGATGGGTCGTTAAAAAAAAATTCGAAGGAACGGGGTTCAAAGATGATGGGACATGTGAAGGAATGTAACTGGTGTTCCCAATGTTCACACATCTCGGTTCTGGTATCCAAATAGGGTTACTAACACTAGGCCTAGGATGAGAATGTGAAGATGCCTCCACCACAGGGATGGAAGGTGCAATGTGACTAGTGCCTGCAAACCTCTCGTCTTACCACTACCCCACTACCAACCTATTGCTAAGCTTCATAAATAATTTTACTCTACCTTACAGAAAAACTCCTTGGCAACAGTGCCAAAAGTGTTGGGCATTATAATGTCTAAATTAATCCACCTATTCTTTAATTATCAACCGGGGTTGGTAAAATTTGAGTTGACACAAAATATATGCGAAGGAAGAGGGGTTCTTATGGTGGCATAGAAATATTTTCACAAACAAAAGATCGAAATATCTTTCAAAATGAAAAACCTAGTCAAACTCCTAAAAATTCAATTATTAAAGTAATTAAATTAGGACAGAATAATAAACTAAACAATTGATAATAAACGATTAACTACTCAAATGGAAAACTAAGGTACAAGGAAGACTTAACTTATAAGCAACTAGAAAATTTAATAAGAAAAGCAAGTAGAAAACTTGATAAAAGAAGCAAGTATAAAACTTAATAAAGAAATATCTTTAGGTTATGTCCTACAAGTTCTTTCAACAATAAAACAACATAAAAGAGACAACCTAAAAACATACTAAGGAAAACACATATAACACTAAATACCACATGCAAACAACTAAGTCAATCTAAAAACATAAATACAAAATAATATAGTAGTAAAACAACATCAACAATAATATTCAAGAAACAAAAACAACTTGACACACATTCAAGGAAAAAAGAGAAATAAGGAAAAATAATAAAACTCCAACAAATAGCCTAAAACAATTAGATTTTAATTTTAATGTTAAATACAACTAACATCTAAATACTACAGTTAAAACATAATTTAGACATCAACAAAACAGAACTAAAAACAATCTTAAAATACATAAAAAACACTAAAAATAGAACTAAGGGTTGAATGACAAACTGAATTGTGGGTCTGAAAGGGGTGGTTGAATGACGGAGTGAACAAGTTGTCTGAATGACAGTCGCACAGTTAAAATGGTAAAAAATAACCTAACTGAGCTAATCTTCAGCTGAAGTCATGCAGATGTAATTCTAATGCATAAGACAATAAATAAACCTACTTATTAAGCAGATCTAATTAGTAAGATAAAATTAAACGAATTCATGTACATAAGCATAAAGAAACCATTTCATATTAAACTGGAATGTAAATTGCATAAACTAATAATTAAAATAGAAAAACAGAACTAAATCTACTTAATTGGATAAACAACAATCTATTAACTTGTAAATAAAGACAACAACAAACTCAAAATAAAGTGACTAAAAACAAAACTAGAAACAAACTATGCGCGCAGTTAATTATCTAATTTAGAAATAAAATTGCATTACAAAAATAAAACAGACTGTGAATTAAACTAGCTACAATAGGAAAACATGAAAGAAATAAACAAGAAAGAAACCTTTGGTTGATGAGGGGCCCTCTCAGCAATCAGGGGTGATGCCTGGCTAACTTCTACTCAAACGCAATCTTCAACAACAATTCATACAACTCTTTATTCGGATGGTGGAACAAAAATACAATGTTCAAGAGTAAATTACAACAAGAACTCTTCTCTCCTAACTCTTCTAACTGACTGATTTTCTAGATAACTGAGCCCTCTCATAGAGGATGCTATATATAATGATTTACAAGGATGAGCAAGTCGACCCTTTAGAGGTCGACTGCTCTCCAAATTTAGTCGATCTTAAAGGCATTTAACTTATCACAATCTAACGCACAGGAATCTCCCTTATTCAATGCGAATAGTCTTCAAAGGTGGTGCACAGGCTTCTCTTCAGTGTGAATGATCTTCACAGGTAGTGCACAAGTTCCTTCCTGAGCGTAGCAGGTGACTGATGGTGAACAGAGGAGAGCATAGTGGCGAATATTATAGGGCGTGAGTTGAATGCATCAATCCAGCACATGGATGGTTGACGTGGTGGCGAGCAAAGGAGAACGTAGGCTGGAAAGTATCTAGAACAAAGCTTCATCACCAGACGTGTGGATAACCAGATCGTTTGCAGCAGTTTCACATTTTAAATGCCTAGAGTTAATTCTCAGAAGTGCGCAGTCTGTTGGATGATCTGGACGGAGAGCTCAACGAGAGGCTGAGACGTGAGCTGGATACATTGGGCGTCGATCTAGAGCCAACAAAGTGTCTATTTGTTGGCGTGCTTCAGGACTGGAGTCTACTACAACAAATTTCAACATCTGGCAAACCACTAGTAAGTTTCACGCAACGGGCTGGATGACGAGTTGGACATGTTGTGTGAAGGCAGGCTGAATGTGTTTTGTTTATTAATTTAGCCCAAAAAGATTATAAAATCTGCAAACAATAGTATAAATCAGTTAACACGTCAAATGCATTTTAATAATGTCCATTTTAATTAATAAAACCATAAAATATGATAATAATAAAATATTTCATATAAACCTTAAATACACTCATACCTGAGGCTGAATAATTATCTGTGTGTCATAAAATATACATAAGATAATAAAATATTTGTTTGAATAAATAATTTAACTACCAAAAATGATAAAAAAATACTAGGATCAACAGGAAGCCAAAGGATTCATCCAACCAATTCAAGAAATTATTTTTCTTAGTGGGGTGATGGGGCTCTGTCTCTCTACCCATTTTCATCCTAAAAAGGCCAAGCTTACGCAAGGAGACTTGCATACCTGGCCTCCAATCAACATAGTTGAAGGGTTTAGGGATCTGGGGTATAAGAGCTAAAGAATCCATCAATATTTTTGTTGATCGGTCAATTCCTCAACAAGCTACGTAGGTACCTGGAAGTAACCCTTCAAAAAAAAAATCAATTCACAATCATGTTAGTTTCAATCCTTCCACCTCAACATGTACACTTTCTCAGGGTCCATCACACCCGCAGAGACTTATCTGGACGAATCTAGAGTTAGCAAGGAACAAATTGCAAGAATTATATGGAAACTCAACTACTTCTAGTGTACAATGGAGGTCATACAGACTTGCTGCTAGCCTGTACAAGTCTCTAACACCATGTTTGAATTATTTAAAGGTATAATTGTGCAATGGAATAGTAAGAACAAGGATTTGGTGTAAATGAGTGCAATTGAAAGGTTTAATTGTGCACTGGAATAGTAAGAACAATGTACACTGAACAAGACAAATTTTAGAGAAAACTGATAAGAATTGATCAATAAATTGCAACATTAATATTCATTAATTCCAGCACTATAAAACAGTTTTACAATAAGGATAATTTGAATCATGTGGGTAAGTTTCGAATCTACCAACTCAAGCTGACTGACTGGCTAACTAGGAGTGTCTAAATCACCGCATCAGAGCCACTAGTATAACTATGCATAACTAAATCAGTCCGACAATCAATTAAAATAGTTAAACCAATTAAACTAACAAGATAGGTGAAAAAAGGCACCATTTCCCCATGCATCCATGCAAAATTGGATCTAGAATAGCTAAGAGTGATCTAACTGAATGTAACTGGAGGTTGACTCATCATAACTGGTTACCTACCACAACCAAGTGATGGAGGTTGCTAGTGGCACTCATAGCGGCTTCTAAAATGTAGGGAATGGTCTCAGAGGAACTTAAACTCATGCATGAACATGAAACAAGTGGAATTTAACCTCTATATGTGTTCCCCTTACTCCAGTACAATAATAATGTCTCCTTGTGCTAGACAATATGATTAATAGACTATATATGGAAAAGGGAGGATTATAATAATCCTAACACTTTGTTCTTCTCCTAACTCTATCCTCGATAGATGATCAAGTCCTACATTCAACAATCCTATTTTTACAATAATATTGAAATAAAATTCTTGGAATAGTAACAACCATTGACAAATATTTCCCCACAACACAGGCTTGTTAACCAGGTATTTCAATGTTGAGTGATCTGTAAACATTTGGAAATGGCCTCCTAATAGATAGTGGTATAATTTTGTAATGCATACACCATCGCAAATCCTTCCCTCTCTTTCGTTGTGTAGTTTCTCTATGTGGTAGATAGCTTCCAACTTGTAAACGAAATCAACTGGTTGATTTCTTCTTCCCCTGGCTGAGCCAATACTACCCCCAATGCGACCGATGAAGCATCGACATGAATGTGGAACTTCTTTATCTAGTCTTGAGACTAATGTTGGTGTTGCGACCACCTTCTGCTTTAGATTGTCGAGGCTCCTCTGGCACTCGTCATTCCATTCGAACTTCTCATCCTTCTTCAACAACTTCTCCATTGGTGTAGTGATCATTGTGTATCCTCTTATGAACTTCCGATAATATCAGGTGTGACCCAAATTTGACCTTAGTTGTTTTACTGTAGTAGGTGTCAGTAAGTCAACTATTATCGCAAGCTTGGTAGGATCGACCAACATACCTTCCTTAGACACAATGTGTCCCAGTAGAATCCATAATGGAGTGCAGAATACATGCTTCTTCAAATTTAATGAAATATGATGTTGTCAACACCTTTCCAGTATTAGTCGAAGATTCATAGTATGGTCTTTAAGCAGGCCATAAACTATCTAATTGTCCATATAGACTTCCAAGAACTTATGAATAAAGTCCTTAAACGTTACGAAAATTATCCTATAAAACAATTGTTGGTGCATTCTTGAGACCAAATGGCATCACCATATACCGAAAACATCCTCACTATGTTACACAAGTGGTTTTGTGTCTATCCTCTTTCGCTATCCATATTCGGTGATAGCACGAAAATCCATCTGTAAACAAATAGATTTCATGACCTCTGACTCATTCTAGTACTTCATTAGTAAACAATGTTGAAAACGAATCGTGAATAGTCACATCATTAAATTCCTGGAGATCGACACAGTTTCTAATCTCTCCTGTCTTTTTGTGTCTCTCCACCATTGGAATAATCCATTATGACCCTTTGAGTGGTTCAATAATTCTAGCATCCATCATCCACTCTAATTCTACTTTGACACACTCCTTGTACCTCGAATCCAGCCTATACCGTCACTACTTAATCAGTTTTTTTTCACGTTTAAGCAGAACCCTCATTTCTCCCAAGTTTCCAGAAATCCCCTTCATCTGAGAGAACGTAGTCGAGAATAAGTCCTGAAATTCATGCAGCATATCAATGACTTTCTACATCATCGAATCGTCCTCGTAATCTCCAATTACTAGTGAACTTTGGGTCCTCTACTGTCTCGATGTTAACCTTCTTCAGTTTTAGCAACTGCTTGGATTTGATGCCTAGTACTTCTGGAGCTACGATATCATGAATTCCCTATGATTCTGGGATATCGATAGCTCTTGGATCATCTCCATCATACAACTCTCCTGATACGTTATAACATGTCATCATCGTCTCTGGTGTCATCGTCCACTATGGTTCCGTTGGTAACTCAACTGGAATGATTTCGAATGCTTTGTCATGGATGTCCTGTAGTGCGCTATGGTTGAATGGATTATCATTCGCAAAGCTAAAAGTATGAATGAATATGGAAGTCAGTTCTTCCCATGTTTTATTTTCCTTGTGCAACTCTATAGAAACATACCACCTCCGCGGTATCTCGTCCAATGTATGAACAAATGCATGGACCCATTCTTCTTATGCCAAGATTGATGGATTTTTGCTATCACTGAGCTATTGTAGATGTGAAATTCTGACCCAAATGTCTATTTGAAGTTGATTCATGGTTCTTTAATCATTATTTTATTGTATATGGATGACCTTTTGATCACAAGAAGTTCCAAGAAATAAATTGCCTCTTTGAAGAGTGCAATGAACCATGCCTTCTCTATGACTGATTTGGGATTGTTAAGCCAATTTTTTGGGCTTGAAATTTCTCAATCAGATCTTATAATCAAGGTACATCAGTCCAAGTATTCTTTAGATATGTTGAATAAGTTCACAATGAAGGATTGCAAGTCAAGCAAGACTCCTTTCCTTTCAAGAGTTAATCTTGAAGAAGTGCAATAAACTCCATTGGTAAACAAGACACTCTATAGGAAGTTGGTTGGTTGTCTTCTTTATTTGACTCATACTCAACCTAATATATCTCATCCAGTGCGTGTGTCTTCAAAACACATGGATCAGCCTCATGACACCCATTGGAGGGAAGCAAAGAGAATCGTAATCTTTGTACAAGGAACAAAATATCATGGGATTCACTATGTTGCAATGTCTAGCCTAGAGTTAGTTGGTTTTACTGACTCTGATTGGGAAGGTAAAATTCACTAATATAAAATTAAATTATGGATATGTGATTATGCTTGCAGATGGACCAATCAGCTAGTCAAGTATGAATCAAAGTGAAATTGCACTTTCATTTACAAAGGCATAATACAGAGGAGATGTGAATGCAGCTACTTAATGTTTATGATTGCAAGGAATACTTGGAGAGTTTGGGATCAAGCCAAATAATTCTACATTCATCTATTGTCAAAACCAGAGTACCATTTTTATCTGAAGTGATCTAGTACTGAGGCAATGAACCAAACATATAGAGATGCATATGCACTACATTATAGGACTTGTGCATAGTGGGGTCATTTATCTTCTCTATTGCGCATCATCTGAGCAAACTGCAGACATCTTCACCAAGGTGTTTTCTGAGAAGACTTTCAGCAATCTCAAATCACTACCAGAGATAGTTGATCATGCAGCGAATACTTATTGAAGAAAATATTTCTTAATATTTGTTCATGTCCATGTTTAAAAGAGGATTCCCCCCTTGTGGTTTTTCCTCTTTCCTTCTTTGTATGGACAAGCAGTATGTAAAGGGTGACTAAGCCTTGTTGCTAGGGCCTATCTCTTTGATATTTTTCTGATATTGTACATAAATTTAGGCTTAATAGGGGGTGTTGGAATAATCAAAACCCATTCTAATACTTATGATAAAATAATTAATCGTTTTTATTAATTTTCTAAGTCCTACACTATCTAGTTTGCACCCAATTCCATTTCTTAGGCCAAACTTGCCAAAAATGCCTCCTAGAGCACTTTGGAAAGATTATGGATAAGAGTATACCAACTAACAAACTACCTATTTTAGTAAGTGTGCATTCCTTCCTTATCCGTAGTTTCCAACTTTTCTGTAGTTTTAAGGAAAAATCTAAACCTAGTTTTAAGGTAATCTGCCTTGTTTTTTGCAACAACTCACCTCGCTTCTTTTACTCATCTAAAACCATGATAAATTCCACTTTCTATCACTTATCAACTGTAACTACTCATTCATCAAATTCATGAGCATATTGACTAGTTTGGAAAGTGCTTTATGCACCTATGGGGGATTTTGACTAGTTTAGTAAGCTTGCTTTTGTATTGATTCGAATAACATTTTTGAACTTTAGAATCCTTTGAGTATATGCATGGATAGAATCCTACATATATTTAATGATGGATGGTGTAAATTAATATAAACAACATCTTGTGTAATTCAACTAATTTAGTCTCCATTTGAGTGTTTCTTGCATAGTTTTCAAGCAATTTTGTGAGTTCAATTGATCTCATCTTGGGATTATTTTCCACAAAAGGGCCAATGTATTTATTAAATTCCATGACAACATAGGATGGAAACTTACTATAGGGATATATATAGGTGTGTATACAATCTGCGTGACCACTCTAAGTGCACCATTGACTAGTATTGATTGGACCCATAAATTGCAAGATTTCTAGTTGATGGTCATCATCTTGTTGTGCATTTGAACCATTAGTGAAATCTGTGATAGATTTTTCAATAGGCATAACCAATGCTTGGAGAATGTATGTGTTATGATTATTTGTAAGAATGTCCACTGCAATGAAATGTATTGCTATGTCAAAGTTTGAACGTCTAGTTGACAAGAATATCTTAGTCCAAGACTGAAGGAGGTTTCAATATTCCAAGGTTGGTGTAGCATTGTGGATTTTTTTCAATAGCTATCGAAAATGAAGTTGGGTGGAATCAATGCCCCTTTGACGGAATATTGTTTTCAAAATGATGATAGTGGTAAATTCTTTCAATGAACACTTCCCTGGAGTTGCTACTGCATATAGAGGTCTGTCCATCAAAGCTAGGATTTGGCCCAAATCACTGACAAGAATGATTGAATGGTTGTCAAATCAACAATTGTTTTACTATGGAAAACACTCACGCAAGCGACTCCCAATTTGAACAAACAATTTATGTCCTATGAAGCTCATATCATCAATGAGAATGTATTGAATATGTTTCATCTCTTCTTGGAACAACAATAGGGCTTGTCCCTGCAAAGGATTGGTGTCCTTTATAGGAATTTGGAGCTGACATGTATAGTTGTTGCATGTATGGTAAACGTTGAACAGCAGTAGTGGCGAGGAGAATTAGTGGGCTAAGGAAAGAGGTTGCTTGAGAAGATAATTTTTTTTATGTTGCTTATAAGGTAGGATTTACTTGTGCATGCATTTCCTTGGATGATTATCCTCAATGGATTGTTAGTTCCTTGAATTTGTGAATGTTGTAAGACAATGTCAAATGCAATTTGTTGACTATGAGATCATGTACTTGTCGAAGTAGGAAAGGGAGCGTTGTCTTGTATTACTTCCCCATTCATTTGTTTGTAGTCAATGTAATTTGGTGCAGTATCCCTCTTGCTCTTTCGAACAACCCTCTATTATAGAATTTGTTCCTCTATAGAATTATATTATTGTTTCAAAATATGGATCCAAATCTTAGTACAAATAACATAAAATACGACAAGATGTCACACACCTTATCTTTAGCAATAAGAATTTCATGTTTCCACTTTCCTTCCTCTTGTTTTCTTGAACTCAATCACTCATTCAACCAAATTATTTTGAACTAAATCCATATTCATTTTTCTTTGGATCACACTATCAACTTAATATTGTTGAATGCCCATTTAGAAATAAGGATATTCTTGATGCAGATGTGGAAAAACTAAATGTCTAAGTATTTTTTGCACCATCTTTTGGAGTTGACCTTTGTACATGTAAATGAACTTACTAAGTGCTAGAACCTTGAAGTTGTGTTCTCTTTCTTTCCTCATGCTAGGCTAAGGGACCACCGAAAGAACCCATGCTAAATTACAATTGACTTCAATATGTCTCAAACACTATTTAGCATGGCTTTCACCTAACCTTATATCTTTATCCAAACTCTTTATTGCTTTCCTTTAGTTATTTCATTGCCCTCATAAAACTGAGAGACCCAAGAATCTATCACAACTACCTCCTTATCTTCTTAGCAAACACTCCAAACATTGTAAACAAAATACCCAAGTATTTCCTCGTGTAACATATCTCCATGTTGCAATTATTTTTAAGGTTACTATTTCATACATGGATGCTAAGTGGCATTTATTGATTCTCCAAATTGTAAAGTCATCAAATTATGTTTTTTTCTTCTCCTTATTCTCATGATTATTCTTTAAGCCTTAATTATAGGTCATTTTCTAACAAACATTTTCTTCCCTTAGTACACCTCCTCTTAAACGTGAATCCATTGATCTTGCTGCGAAGACTCAAAATGTGAATCCATTGATGAGCCCAAAATACATACTTGGAAAATTGTTGGTTCTTTATAATTTTAATGATTCATCTTCTTCTTTCCAAACTCCTCGTTGTTGGTTCATCTTGGTTGTTGGTTCTTTATAATTTTAATGATTCATCTTTTTAATTTTAATTTTTTATAATTTTTAATAATTGAACAACTTTTAATATTTACATGAAAAAATGATATATTTTTAACAAAATTTATTTTGAATAAATTAAGTTGTCATATGTGTATGATTAATTTTATACTATGTCTTAACCATATTGAAGCATCCACGTGCAATCCAAGCTTGAGAGATCTAAGAATGATAAGGAATGGGCACCTAATAGAAAATAATACACAACTCAAAAAACATTAAAACAAAATTCTTACATACCAAGCAAGTTAACAATGCTAGCATAACCGGGGTAAGGGCATTAAATCTTTTTGTTCAAGAGTTGTCGTGAAAGCATACATGTATGGGATGAGGGGAAATGGAATCATGCCTAAGTCAATTGAATCCTTGCAATTGAGTCCATGTTTGAGTCTCAACAATCCGCCTTTCAAATTTAACTAAAATACCAAAAGAAGTTTATTAATGGCTAGATTTGAGAAAGTTCCAAGTGTGAGTAATTAAGGGCTCGGGCTCGAAAATTTGTTGTGTTTTGTACAAGTCTACGATTCAGTGAATCGACAGTCACATGTAGTAATTTAAGTTATTTAATGAAAACATCTAATGCATATACCTCTATGTCGAAACAATTTTCCATGCCGATGTAGGCCACTACCCTCTTTATTGTCTTACCAAAATGCATGATAATGAGGAAGAAGACCTCAAATTATGGACTTCACCTTCAAAGAATGCCTTGCAATCACATTTGTAAGGAGTGATAGGAAGATCACAACAATCCAACGTGTCAAATGTTAGTTGATAGTGTTAATTAAAGACTTATATGGTAAATTTAATATAAGATTTACTTATACTTGTCTCTTACTCTTTTCCTCTTGACACATTTAATATTTTATGGTTTCCTCAATGCCTTGACCCAATCTATATTATAAGGTGAGGATGTGCATGCATAATAATCCTTAGTTATGACTATGAGATGAGGATTTTAAGGGAAGAGGATGTAAAGACAAGTAATTTTTAAATGTATTTTGGTGGGGTTGAGAAAAAATGTTGTGAGAAACCACAATATTTGGAAGGACATAGGGATATTACATCACGTTCATGCCACCCATCAAATTGAAGAGTATTCTTGAGCCAACAATTGTTTTTTTAATTTGAGTAAAATCATTGTTTCTCCATATCTTGTGCCCTATGACACTTCTCTATAGCAAATGCATAAGTCGACCTCTACATAGTTTGTGATCCTAGCTACATGTCATTATTTGTATTTGCATGGCATCGAGTGTTGTTTATAGCTGTCATGAGTCCATGATATTCATGCAAGAAATGAAGTCTTATAGAGGAGGACTCATCAAACCAACCTTTTGAATTTCATTTTGACGAAAAAAGAGTGGAAATTGGTAGCGAGGTTCACATAGGTAGTAGCCACAAAGTTTTGAGCTTGTTTCAGGCCTAGTAGTAGACTAGTAGTTCTTTTTTGTTATAGTTGTAGTTGTTGTCACATTTTCACAATTTAGATTGCAACCTCAAGTGACTCGAGAGTCCAAGTTGTTAGATTTTTATCATTTAAGCAATATGATCTTAGGATCTTATCTGAGAGAATAAAATGCACAACAATAAACATAAGAGACAGGAGACACAAAGAATTTTCCTCGGGAAAACCATAAAGGAGAAAACCCCGCAACTTCCTCAGAGATAGAATGAGCACCAATGGAAGCAGTAAAACCCAAAAACATAAAGATGATCTCCAACAACTTGTTCTCTCTCTCTCATTTGAGAGAGCTTCTCCTCTCTCACTCATGCACCACAATGAGTGAGTGTGTGTGTGATAAATAGAGAGGCTCACTCTCTATTTATATTCTTTCGTTCACTTAATGTCCACCTCAACATGTCAGCCCCACTTAACAATTACTTACTAGGGCCAGCATATCTAGGAGAGTCTAATAACCCTAGTGCCCCACAACTGTGAGGACTTTGACCTCCCCACAACTGTGAGGACTTTGACCTTCAATCAACAAGGAGGGTTAACCTTAACTCAATTGTCGGGACTATTTCCATGACTTACAATGGAAGGTTGACCTCAATGACTTTACATGACTTGTTTAGATTATTGAATCTCCTGATCGAAACATCAGGGCATGACATGACTCAATTACATTACAGATACTTCTCGGAATAAACATCGAGGAACAATACATAATATATACAAGTGAATACATTCTGAAGTTACAAATACATCAACACTCACTCTTAAC
Source organism: Pseudotsuga menziesii (assembly GCA_001517045.1). Lineage (NCBI taxonomy): Eukaryota > Viridiplantae > Streptophyta > Pinopsida > Pinales > Pinaceae > Pseudotsuga > Pseudotsuga menziesii. The sequence continues at coordinate 68,804 of LPNX010774391.1, forward strand.
TAGGAAGGTATTCTCTCGTCACAATTTATCAGCACAAGTATTCTTCTCTGTATCATCTAGATCAACATCAAGTCATCTTCATCTTCAAGTATGGATCTGAATCATCACTGGATCTGGATCATCACTGGAACTGGATCATCATTAGATCTAGATCATCACTCAATCATCATCACTGGATCTGGATCATCACTAGATCTGGATCATCACTGCTGGATCATCACTGGGCCATCATCACTGGTGCTATCTAATTTCTACTCGTCACAGGAAATTATATAGAGCCAACCCTTTTTCATGCTGGTTGTAGGCCTAGCATCCATGTAGGTCTTTATCTTCTTCGACACTTATATCTGACCATATGCCAGAAAGTCCCGCCCAACACTTGCATCTGACCATGGGAGAAACACATCCACCACCATGTCAGAAAGGCACATCCAACACTCACATCTGACCATGGGAGGAACACATCCAAGAACCATGTCAGGAATGCCCAACACTTACATTCACCAGCATGATAGGACACACCTACTATCATCTATGGAAGGGCCCAGCACTTACAACCATCAGCATGATAGGACACACCTACCATCATCTGTGGAAGGGCCCATCACTTACAACCAATGGCATGGTAGGACACAACTACTACCATTCATGTAAGGGATTTGCACTTACATCTGACCATGTAAGGAACCAATCTGGTATACATGTTAGAAGGGCTCTCAACGCTAGGCTAAGTGTTCCTGGTAACTAACCAGGTGCCTCCATTCTCCCAGAGAATGGCCTCTTAGCACTAAGCTAAGTATTCCTAGTAACTGGCCAGGTGCCTCCATTCTCATAGAGAATGGCCTCTCAGCACTAAGCTAAGTATTCCTCGTAACTGACCAGGTGCCTCCATTCTCCCAGAGAATGGCCTCTCAGCACTAATCTGAGTATTCCTAGTAACTGACCAGGTGCCTCCATTCTCATAGAGAATGGCCTCTTAGCACTAAGTTGAGTATTCTTGGTAACTGACCAGGGGCCTCCATTCTCCCATAGAATGGCCTTCAACACTTATATCTGATCATGTGGGAACACATCCCTCAATCACATCAGAATGGCTCTGCACTGATCATGTGGTAACACAACCCACAATTACATCAGAGCATCTCTACACTTACATCTAACCATGGAAGGAACTAATCCTCTCACCATGTCAGAATGGCTCATGGACTCATCACTTCCCCTTGGAAGGAACCTCAATCTGGAGAACACCAAGCTTCTCCCTAAAGTACTCAAACTTCACTCTGGCCATTTCTAACATAGAATCACATCAGGGATGATTACGTCCAAGGATAACCTGGGAGATTTTCTAGGACCGATTACATCTGAGGACAACCTACAGGACCTATTACGTCTGATCAACCTACGAGCTTTGCCAAGATTTATGCTCAAACAACCTGTCTTACTGGTTATGCTAGAACTCCCTCTTTTGAGAGATCTCGATCTAGATCATTGCTCCTTTTTGCATCATAAAAAAATGCAAGTTAGATCAACCAAATCAAATAGTAGTTTTCAAAAGAAACATACTACCTCCCAAATAGCAAGTGGAAACATCTTTTGCCTTGGTTGTACTTAGTTCCACGCAGGACTGCTTCCTGCTACCTCTTCAGGATATCTACTGCATACTTCCCTTGTCCCAGGGAGATTCCATCTTCATTATGCCACACCTCCATGCTTAGAAAGTAGTGCATCATATCCAAGTCCTTCATCCTAAACTTGGCAGCAACTATCCTTCTTGCAACTCTAATGAGTTCCTCTTTTCCTGTCAGGAACAAGTCATTGACATGTAACAGGAGCATCACTGGTCTTCCGCCTTCAACCTTAAAGTAAAAGTAAAGCCTAGAGTCATCAGTAATATGTCCATCCTATCATACCATGTTGAACCTCAGGATCTTCTGCAATCACTCTCTCTGAAGTGGAGCATCATTCTCCCTCTGTATTTCGTACTCTATGCACTAAAACATTCTGTACCAGAGTGACAAGTAGCTTCCTCTACTACTAATATTCTATGTATCCATCTAGGGTCACTGGATACCAAAATCCTGTATCTTGAAAATGTTCTTCTCACACCCATCTGTGAACTTGTCATCCTCTATAGGCTTTCATCTTCAACCTTGTAGAAAAGGTTAAGATCTTCATCACTCTAGGTGATGTTCAAGCTCCTCACGTATGTGTTATCCCATCGGTGTTTTTTTAGCTCATACAAGGAATTCTTTAATTTGTACACATGAGTCTGCTTGTTATGTGTCTTAACTTCTGGTGGCTGTAAATGTCTCTTCGTAGTCTATGCCTTCTTTCCATGAGAAGCCTCATGCTACGAATCCTGCCCTGTATCCCACAATGTTTCCATCTACTGCATGATGGAACTACGAACTTCCCTTCAGGTCTCGATACTGCATCCTAGACATCATTCTTCAATTTGTATTATTAGAGTGAATCTTGAACTGTCGTCACTTCTTCTTTGGAACAAGTCTCGTCCTTCTTTTCTTGTAGGCGATTGTACACGATCTTTCCTACAAGTCAAATGCACTAGTTGTATGATTAGAAACATTTCATAATGCATATTCATAATGGTAAATTCTTATGCATAAGTATATAATCATGCAACTATTTTATCCAATACAACATCCATCAATATCTCATGAAAACTTTCTAGATGCCTTCCATCTCTACCAAGACAACATTGAGATTGTGCACTAATCCAATATGTCAGCAAAGAGGTTTCATTCTAGATAAGTAGCAATGGAGAGTTGTATAGCACCATAATCTACTTACCCATCACATGCATATTAGTAGTATACTATCGTCCATAATACATCAACTGAATATAAACAAATGTAAAACAAAATAATATCATGAAATGACAATTGAATACTTATCTTTATTTGTTTCATGGGTAGACTCTTTCTTGAGCTTCATCATCTTCTTCATTCATAACAACATCATTTCTTATCCAAATGCTCAAGATGGATAAGAGGATCTTCAAGAATTGAGTTCTTCATATTCCTCATTGCTTGAGGTATCTTCATTGAATCATGAAATCTTGATCTTCAGTTGCTCCCATCTTCTTATCTCTTATTATGAGTTGAGCTTCTTCTTGTGTGTGCTCTTCCCAGAGCCTGATGAAATTAATCACTTCCTTCTGACACACATTCCTTGAATGAATGAATCCCATAATCCTAGGAGGCCATTCAAGGTGGTTATCACAACTTATGCGTTCTCCACTTCTTCTTCTACCACTTCAAGTTGTTCTTTGATTTGAGAGACCCTTGTAAAGTATTACTGTATGGTCTCTGCATTCGATTTGAGGCATCCATCTTGGTTCCAGAGCTGGATGATCTAGGGTTTGTCAGAAAAAACCTAATTTTCAAAACTTGGAATCATTCAAATCTAATTGGATAGAAATATAGACCTATTCAAGGTGAGCTGTTGAATGTACTCCGCTTCTGAAAATAACGGAGGGAATCTCCTGAAACAGGAAGCCCTAGTTTACCAATTTCTTTTGCAGAAATTCCTGATACTGTTTCTTTGGTATCACCGAAATTACTGCTCCTCTATGTCTGAAATTTTGTACTGAGGTAATCTCGTCTATCCTTGTTCCAACACCCCGAGTTTCATCAGAATTGGTTTCACCAATTGGGACTTATGATCATTTTCCCAAGGTGACATGTTTCAAGATTGTTCAGCATAGCGAAGTTGTACGGACTGCCACGTGTCACTATTTCACCTTTTGGGTCTGAAACTTTTACCATAGAAAGTAAATTCCGTACCATTTTTGGAACATCTTGAGAAATTTAATTTGGACCTTCTTATCTCGAGATATAGCAATTATCCCCAGGTGTCCTGTTTGGGGAGGAATCCTGGGAGAGGCTGGAACCCTAACTTGGAGGAATCATATCTCCTAGAATATAGTCAATCTGAGGCTAAAACACACAATGTACAATAGGAATTTATCTTCAGTCTGTGAAATTTTTAGCTTCCTATCCTTCTCCAATATTGCGATATAGCGAATCTACCAAAACTTATCAGTTTCAGTATTTTAGGGTTTTTTAGGCACGAGGTCAAACTAGGGTTTGACTTTCCTGAAGCTTCACCCAACCAAAAATCTCAAAACAGGTGTCTAAAATCTGATTTTGATGAGGAGAGTAATCCTATGCGAGGATCACTCAAAAATTCCTCTTCTGTGAAAAGCCCTAATTTCCCGCACAAAAAACTGAAAATGCCCGAAATCAAATTTTGATTCTACAGAAATATGCACCCTTCAATGGAGAGCTAGCCTAACCTTCTTTTGCTGATGGATTGTGGAGGGAGACCCAAAAAGTAAGAATCCCTAGTTTCTGCAGCTACACAGTGTCTTCTTCTCATGTTAGCTCTGATACCATGTTAGATTTTTATCATTTAAGCAATATGATCTTAGGATCTTATCTGAGAGAATAACATACACAACAATAAACACAAGAGACAAGAGACACAAAGAATTTTCCTTGGGGAAACCATAAAGGAGAAAACCCCGCAACTTCCTCAGAGATAGAATGAGCAGCAATGGAAGCAGTAAAACCTGAAAACATAAAGATGATCTCCAATAGTCTCTTTTCTCTCTCTCACTTGAGAGAGCTTCTCCTCTCCCAAACATGTGCCCCAGTGAGTGAGTGTGTGTGTGATAAATAGAGAGGCTCACTCTCTATTTATATTATTTCATTCACTTAATGTCCACTTCAACATGTCGACCCCACTTAACAATTACTTACTAGGGCCGACATCTCTATGAGAGTCTAATTACCCTAGTGCCTCACAACTGTGGGGACTTTGCCCTTTGATCAAAAAGGAGGGTTAACCTTAACTCAATTGTGGGGACTATTTCCCCAACTTACAATGGAGGGTTAACCTCAATGACTTTACATTACTTGTTTAGATTATTGAATCTCTTGATCGGAACATCAGGGCATGACATGACTCAATTACATTACAGATACTTCCCAGAATAAACATCGGGGTACAATACATAAGATATACAAGTGACTACATTCCTAAGTTACAAATACATCAACATGAGTCACATCTCAATGGCTAGTGTCTCGTAGTTATCAATGATTAATGGTCATCTTGCACAACTAAGAAGTGAGTGCATGGCATGAGTGAGTGAGTGATTATAATTTATCATATTTCCAATACTTTGAATGATGAGTTGAACTTTATAGTATAGAAATTTTAACATGAGAAATTTATATGTATGGGTAATTTCAAATGTTTCCCTTCTTTTGAAATGTTGATATAAATTATGCCCTTCTTAATTCGAAGGGTGAAATTCAGATTTTAATT
>LPNX010774407.1:31426-44723 GCA_001517045.1 Pseudotsuga menziesii
GTATAAACCCTTAGACCCATTTAAGGGCTTAACATGACACTTACAAGGACTTGAACCTGGGTGAGGAGGGTAACAGTCATTCCTCCCAATTACCCAAGATTCGTCCAATGGACACTAGATCACTATTACTATAACAACCTTAATAAAATAGAATCATGAGGAATGTTAAATTTATATAAATTTTAATTATCTTGCCTACAAAAATACCTCTTAAGAGTATTGAGCATTTTTAAAATAGCCTTTGAAAAAGAATTCTGAAGACTAAATTATTTTTATTGTTATATTAAAATGTTAACAATCATTTAGACTATCCAAATTCCCAATTATATATGTGTGTGTGTGTGTGTGTTTCACGAGACCATATGTTAGTGCTCACAATGTCTATGGAAAACCCCCCTGAAATCCATGAGAGAATATAAGAGACCCAGCATTTTCAGTATAGTGTGAGCTCAATAACAAGTGCATCATATAGACCCGTTAATGGCTCAACATGTTACTTACAAGGATTGAACTTGAGTGGGAAGGGTAATACAATTCCTCCCAACCACCCAAGATACGTCCAATGGACACGCACACATGTATACATAGTAATATGGAATGTTAAACTCTTAATGCCCTTAATGATATGAATTCATTCTTGAGATCCAATTGAAGGAGATATTTGGGAAGGTTATTAATTTTGTAAAGTTTAGTGGATCACTATTACTAATAGAAACCTCAGTACAATTAAGTATCCGATCATCACCTAAACCTCAAAGGAACTTTGGGACCACACTTTCCAGATGAACTGCAAGGGGGTGTTTTTGTGTAGTAGAGAACTACCAATATGGTTTTTTGTGGGGTCGATGGTCACATCATCAATATAAGTATCTCCTTTGTGTAAAGGACAACACGAGGGTTTACCTACATGGGTAGTGATGCAAATGATGACGAGATTCATAGCGTAGGAGTTGAGGGTAAATTAGATTACCGCAAATTGTGTGGCCTTAGGCCATGTTGCAACTAATATATTCTTTGTCAGGAGGAGTGAGGCCTCCATAGATGGAACCAAATTATGCTCATTTCATAGTAATTGGGGGGGGAAGAGAGAGGCCTTGTTAGAGGTTGCAGCCATATTTTCCTTGTTTGTGTGGTTGAGGAGGGAGGAGCAAGGTGTTGGTAGATGTGATTTCTATAGCCCAATATGAGGCAGAAATGTAATTCCATGATCAATGTGGAGTAGACAGCAAGGCACTTTAAAGAAATAATAATATACTAAGTAAATATGATTTTTGAAATGTCAACTCTAACATAAAGATCCAAATCAAAGATATATTCAAATCAGTTAAAACTAAAAATATTAATGAAAGGTGGATACTCTTGCATTACAATTTTTCGCAAAAGATTATAAAACATCTATGAAATTTAACTACGGATGGGTTCGATTAAAGAGTTAATATTATTCGATCTGTGACCAAAATTAGAATTTGAATGTTGCACAAGGTAATCTGTATTGCTAAGGGGTCACATCAAGCATAAAATCAAAGATGAAACTGAGGATATTTTCACTGCTTTAGTATGGAGCAAGTCTTAGTGGGCCATAAGAAGCTTTTAGCATTGCAAGTCCAGGGAATAATTTAAGTATCCATAATTTTCTAAAAGTGTAGAAACCTTGGTGAATCTTAATTTACTAATTCTTAAAGTTGAAACCATAAAATGTTTGGTGATTTTTTAAAACAATATATATAGGTTTTGGATCATTTTGGTGATTTTTAGAGTAAAAAAAGAATTATCCCATAGAATTTGGGCAAATTATTTTTGAAAAAAAAGGCAAATTGACAAATCTTTTTTGGAAAGAAATGTCGAAAAATAGCGCATGGGATAAATTTCACCCCTAAAAGTTTCCTTGATTGCAACCCCAATAAAATTAAGAAAATGAATTTTTTTAGATCAACATCGGATTCAATTATGGTTGGGTGGGGGAGGGGATGTTAAAATCTTAATTCCTTCCATACATACATACATATGGAAGGAATTAAGAGTTTAACATTGCATGTGTGTGTGTATGTGTGTTGAACTCTTAATTCCCTTAGTGTTATGGAGTCATTTTTTAGAGTCAATTGAAGGAGATATTTGTGCAGGTTATTCATAAGGTAAATTTTAGTGGATTACTATTTTTTTCATGTGAAGGAGATATTTGGGCCATTTATTCATAATGTAAAGTTATTGGATTACTATTTTTTCATGTGGTTCATGGCACTGGATATTGGTGCTCACTACGTCCACTGACCCCTACACCCTACCCATCCTTGAAATCCACAAGAGAAAAAGGGGAGGTTGATCATTTTTGGTATAATGGCAGCTCAACAAAAAGAGCATCATATAGACCCTTAGACTCATTTAAGGGCTCAACATGTCACTTACAAGGATTTGAACCTAGGTGAGGAGGGTAACAGTCATTCCTCCCAATTACCCAAGATTCGTCAATGGAAACTCGATCACTATTACTATAACAACCTTAATAAAATAGAATCACGAGGAATGTTAATTTTATACAAATTTTAATTATCTCACCTACAAAAATACCTCTTAAGAGAATTGAGCATTTTTAAAATAGCCTTTGAAAAGAAATTCCCAAGACAAAATTATTTTGATTGTTATACTAAAAATGTTAACAATCATTTAGACTATCCAAATTCCCAATTATATATGTTTGTGTGTGTGTGTGTGGTTCACAATACCATATGTTAGTGCACACAGAGTCTATGGAAAACCCCCTTGTGAGAACTACCAATATTGTTTTTTGCGGGGTCGATGGTCACATCATCAACATAATTATCTCCTTGGTGGAAAGGACAACACCAAGGTTTACCTGCATGGGTAGCGATGCATATTATGACTAGATTCTTAGTGTAGGAGTGTAGGGTAAATTAGATTACTACAAATTGTGTGGCCTTAGGCCATGTTGCAACTAATATATTATTTGTCGAGAGGAGTGAGGCCTCAATAGATGCAACCAAATTATGCTTGTTGCATAGTAGTTGGGGAGGGAAGAGCAAGGCCTTGTTAGAGGTTGCAACCAAGTTGTCCTTGCTTGAGTGGTTGAGGAGGGAGGAGCAAGGCGTTGGTAGATGTGATTTATATAGCCCAATATGAGGGGAAATGTAATTCCATGCTCAATGTGGAGTAGAAAACAAGGCACTTTAAAGAAATAATAAAATATTAAGTAAATAAGATTTTTAGAATGTCAACTCTTACGAAAAGCTCCAATTCAGACATATATTCAAATCAATTAAAACTAAAAATATTGATGAAAGGTGGATAGTTTTTATTTACAATTTTTCACAAAAGATTATAAAACATCTATGAAATTTAACTACGGATGGGTTCGATTAAAGAGTTAATACTATTCGAACTCTGACCAAAATTAGAAATTGAAATGTTGCACAAGTTCATTTGTACTGCTAAGGGGTTACATCAAGCATAAAATCAGAGATGAAACTGAGGATATTTTCAATGCTTTGGTATGGAGAGATTCTTAGTGGACCATAAGAAGCTTTCGACATTGCAAGTCCAAGGAAAATTTTACGTATCCATAATTTTCTCAAAGTGTAAAAACCTTGGCGAATCTTACTAATTCTTAAATTTGAAACATAAAATGTTTGGCGATTTTTTAAAACAATATAAATAGTTTTTGGATAATTTTGGTGATTTTTAGACTAAAAAATAATTATCCCATGGAATTTGGGCAAATTATCTTTGAAAAAAAAGGCAAATTGACGAATCATTTTTTGGAAAGAAAGGTCGAAAAATAGCCCATGGGATAAATTTCACCCCTAAAAGTTTTCTTGATTGCAACTCCAATAAAATTAAGAAAAATGATTTTTTTTAGATCAACCTCGGATTCAATTATGATATGCCTTCTTAACTATAATATCTAACAAATTTCATTAAAATAGATGAAAGGAACAATAAATAAGGGATTGTTGAAACCAAATTTTAATTAGGTTCATCACATGTATGGATCTTCTGAAGTAGTTGGTTAGAAGTCAGCAGTTGACTAGTAAAATAGTTGATTGAATGCTTGATTCAGCAATCAATTGGATGGTCAAGGAGGTATTCAATTGGATGATCAACTTTACCAAAACAACTAACTAATCAACAAAAAGTTGTGGTCTTTTAAGAAATGGTTAGGATCGACGACCCTTATTTGCGGACCAAATCTCCCTCAATTCAAGGAATTTTGTTAGATCTGGAGTTTATAAAAGAATGAACCTATGGGTTGTATTAACATGATGAATTGATGTGGTGAATTATAGTGTGATAATTCCTTGTGATGTTCTGATCACAATGTGTTGTGATTTAAAAGTGTTGTAAATGGTGTATGCCGACACCACCTTTGCTATAGAAATATCTTTATTCCTTTTTCTATTTTACGTTATCTGTGTTGTTGTTCAAAATGTTTTCCCAATAGACAGTAGGATAATATTGATCCAAAATGGCTTGGATTTCTTTGTTTTTAGGTGAAATTTTAGGTAACAATCTGTAGATTTGCTTTAAAAAGATGAGTAAAAAGACGTGCAAAGCTATGCGACCTCAAAGGCCAATATATTCTCATACATCTTAGGGAAACAACAACAACTCGGAGGGGTAGATCTACATTTGTACATGGGAATGAATGACATTTACTCTAACTTTGGCACTAGAATAATCTCTTGATTGTTCAAACAAAATTGTGTCTCCAAAATTATCGAATCCAGTCCAAGTTCATAACCAATTACTCAGATAAATTCTCAACAAGTTCATATTGAATATAAATTGTCAAACACTTAGTGCTAAACACTGAAACCGATGTTTGTGCATTGGTTTTAGTGTTTGTTGCACTAATTTCAATATCTTACATTCATGTATTGATTTAAGTTCTTTGCGCATTGATTTCAATATCCTTCCATAATGAGAAAATGGATGGGTAAAATGGAGTAAATATATATCAATGTTTTTTCATTGATTTCAATATTTTTTACATTGATCTCAATATATTAACTTCGTGCATTGATTTCAGTAGATACACCATGTTATTGATAAAGCTTTATATGCATTTGAGGTTCTTGTAAAAGAATTATGGAATTCATTACTATTGACATTGGAAAATGCTACTACTAATATTGAGAATAAAGAGAGGCATGGTATGCCATTTACTGCAATATATTAAGTTGAAGGTTTGAATGGTCTTAAATCTCAACCTCTTTTTTCATATGATTGATAGCAAAAGATGAAAAGTTGAAGAAGGTAGATTGAGATTGATGTATCTTCTTAACTGTATGAAAAGTTGAATAAGATAGATTGAGATTGATCAATCCGTCCAATAATATAATGCATAGGATTCCAATGGTTGCATTGATTTTAACAATGATATAATACAAAACAATGGGGTGCATTGATTTCAATGATGATACAATGAAAAATAATTTAAAGAAATGTAATAGTTTCATTGATTTCAATGATGATACAATGAAAAATGATTTAAAGAAATCCAATAGTTGCATTGATTTTAACAATGACATAATGCAAAACAATAAGTTGCAATGATTTCAACAATGATACACCGAAAAGTGATTTAAGGTTATCGATTAGTAAACAAACACTGCTATAGAGTTTTTATTGTAACTTCAGAGTGAAGTTGATAGGTGATAAAATGTGAGACCCATCCTTAGCATCCCATCAATTAACCTCAATGTCAAACCAACCTCAATATATTGACTTCGCCATCTTCCCTTTTCAAAATGGGAAACTTTGATCCCACATAATACTATTGAGAACATGCAATAGTAGTGAAAAAAATTATCATCATTGAAATAACTTTAGCAATAGCATGTCACAGACAATTTAAAAATACATCTAAATAATGATCATCACCTAAAGTTTAGATGCATATATCCACAAATGGAACCAAAATAAACCTATCTAAACTCTCGATCTACCATGTATCGAGAGGGATTGGATCCCTCGAGGTGAAAAACATTTGTCCACTTTTACACATTAAAAAAATGTTTGCACACCTTGAGGGATTTGATCCCTTTGGATGCATGGTAGATCTGTAGTTTAGATGGATCTATATCGGTGATAAAAATACAATTAAAAGCTAAAGAAGAGAAGGTGAAAAACAACACGAAAGTGAGGGAATTTTTTTAATTTCGTGTCAAATAGTATATTTTCATGAATATTTTCAAGATAGAGATGTGTAAAATTACTTATATCATTAAATTTAAAAAAAAAAACATTTCATAAAAAATATATTCCAAATAAAAAATTTCTTTTCTATTTAAAAAAATTAACAACTTTTTCCTTCTTTATTCAATAAACATTTTACAATATAACAATCCATAACAAGAGCCATGAGGTGGCAATGTCCCCGACGATGTATCTATGATAGCTAGTGGTTTGCAATTGTATATGCAAAAAATTAAAACTCAATAAAAATAGAATAAATTTTGTTATAGCCTACTTAAAACTTAATAAAAAAAGAATAAATGTTGTTATGGCCTACTTATGCATCTTTTTGAGGATGGTAGAGATTTGACTACTTAGAAGACTCTAGACTCAATTTATATTTCAATGGATCCAAAGTAAGAATGAGCTTTACCAGCTTTGGGAGAACGACTAGTACATCTCAAATAGGCCATGAAGGACATAAAGACAAGCCTAAATACAGAGTGGGGATGAACCATTTTTTATTAGCTATATGATAAATTGTTGATTCTTGGTGGGTGGTTAAGTTAATTCCTTCATTGTCAGAGTTGGAAACCAACTTCTCCTTCTAAAATGGTACCCACCTCTCTCTTGGAGTTGCACATTTGGGCTTGAAAAGTAACTTATCCTCTAAAGGAAGGGTATAAAGGAAAAAGAAAGGTAATGAAAGTGAGGGCATGACTCCATATTTGAATAATGATAAGCCAATATAAGAAAAAGAAGAAATTGAAAGAAAGAAAAACCTTTCGCATTGAAGGAAAAGTCACCAACTACCCTTTTTTTAACTCAAACGGCTAGAATTTATTTTTTTTGAAATATCTGAAAAAGTTACAGGGTAGAATGGGCTATCGCCACATCCACCAATTACACAAAGAGCAAAAAAGAATCTTCAAAAAGATCAAAATATTTACAATTTTCTAGAAGATGAAAAAACTACTAATCAAGACACATCATGATAAGCCATGCGGCAATGGTTGAATTGATCTGAACTCTTCATTTATGCTGAGGCTTCCCTATGTCATTAGACAATATTTATTTGCTAGATAATATGCTTGCCAATTCAACTCACATAGAATATGATATGAAGCTACCATGTTAAATGCTATATTTCGAATTCTCTGTAGGGATTTATTCAGTGAAAGATTGCTAAAGCAATCTTTAGAATTCAACACTTTGACCAGTAATTCCGAATCTCTAAAAATATGAATGTTTTTATATCCAATATCTTTAACTATTTGACACGCCTTAAAAAGGTTGTAGCATTCTGCTTGATTGTTCGAGCATTTACCAAGACCCCAACTGAATCTGGTTTCTGTTGTTTTGTCCGCAAAAAATATCACTCCACTAGCTCCAGAAATCCTAGGATTTCCTTTGGACACACCATCAAAAAATAATGTCGGAATTGCATTTCTCTTCCACCACAAGGAAAAATTTATAGCATTATCTCTTAATTGCCAGGATTGGGGAGAGACATGATTTTTTATCACTTTCCTCCTTTATGCGTTCAAGCAGGAACCCAACCATTCAATGGATTCAGGAGGTAATGAGGGAATGTTAATTTTCCCAGCAGCTTCCATGATGAAGGTTTTAACTCCGGCCGCAACAATAACTGGGTTCAATGGTAAATTATTGAATATCCAGTCATTTCTGGCAATCCAAATTGGCCACCATAAGAATTTTGGAACCATCTTCCAAACATTTATCCAATCGTTGCTTTTTATTATTTTGATATGGTTCAATGCTTTCCATATGATGAAAAGAGGAACTACGACCAAATGAGAAGGAAATGTAACATTCAAACCTTTAAGAGTCAACCCCCACATGGATTGGGTAAACCAGCAATCCATGAAGATGTGTTCTGTAATTTCTAAATCTGAATTACATAGGATGCATCTAAATGGTCCATTGAACCCACGCTTTAATAAATTTTCTCCAGTCAAAGATCGATTGTGTATGAGCGGCCAAGCAAAAAACTTTACCCTAGGCATACAGAAAGATAACCAGACATATTTCCATAGTGAAGGAGGCAACAAAGAAGGCTGAGGGTATTGAAGAGCAGTAAATCCTTGAGCTACAGAGTAGGATCCTAAATGACCCCGTCCTCATTTATCCTTACAGGAACGATGAACAGGGGCTAAGCCTATGAGCATGGATAACAACAGATATTTTAGCGACAACATGGGGTATGGAAACTCTGGGAGCGACCAATCATACCAGTTCCCTTCACTATCCCAAGAACAAATATCAGCCAATCCAATGAGTCATTTATTAACAAACAATAGCACGATAGGTTGTAATGAGATAATGGAAGAGAGTGGGGGATTTCCAAGAATCCTATCCTCCCACGAAAAATTCCTCACCCCATTGCCAATAATTATGTATAATCAAAGTTTAATAAGTCATATTCCTTTTCTGCATAAATTCCATATTGTTATTCCATTCGAAATGTTTTCCGTTTTTAAGTTTCTCAGAGAACCCCCCTTTAGATATTTGATGAAAAATATATTAATTACCAGGTATTTTTTATCTGCATACAACTGCCAAATAATTTTCCCTCCCATAGCTATATTTTCTAAGCCAGGGTTCTGAATCTGCAATCCACCTTGCATTAATGGTCTTTTGAGAACATCCCAAATTACCAGATGTAGTTTACTCTAATTTCATTTTCCACCATTCCACAGAAAATATCGTAGCAGTTTGGAAATCTAAGACGTGATAGACTTGGGAGAAAGCATTTGAGAGGATTGAAATATGTGAAGGGATAATAGAACAACCTTTATCAAAATCAATTTTCCAGCCTTGGATAACCAATGTCCACCCTAAGAAACAATTTTGGATTTTATCTTAGCTAAAACTTCTAACCAAAGAGAAGGAGGACTTGGCCCCGCGGTAAGAGGTAAACCTAGACATTTAATCTTTTCCCACTTATCAAAGCCAGGAAATCCCAAAGAATGAGCAATTCGTAGAATTACCGGATGATCTACATTCCAACCGTAGACCACACTTTTTTTTATTAATCAGATCTCCTGAGATTAAGCAAAATTTTTGAAGAATTTCATTAAAAGCCTTAGCAATTTTTAATGAGGCCCCTCCTGAAAGGAGAGAGTCATCTACAAAGAGGGCATGATTTATAGGATCCACTCCCCTTGCAATCTTAATTCCTAAAATATAACCTACTTCCTTTTCAACTGTGAGCTTTCTACTAAGAGAACCTACCATCATAATGTAGAGGAATGGTGACAGAGGACATCCTTGATAGATTCCTCTAGAATCTTGGAATAAATCTGAAGGTCTATCATTGACAAGAGGTGTTATCCATGGCCTATTAGTATAGGCTTTTATCAAGTTAACAAGCACTGTGCTAAACCCAAAAGAGAGAAGGAATTTATAAAGGAATGAAAGCTTAACACGATCAAAGGAATTTTTCATATCCAACTTGATTAACATTCCTTTCTCCTTCCTTTGGACTTGAATTACATTTTCAACGAGATGCCTACCTTTTACAAAACCCCCTTGAAGAGGAGAGATCAAATTCCCAAGCAAAGGCTTGATTCGATTAGCTAAAAGTTTAGCAAGAAGCTTATAGGAGGCATTACATAGAGAGATAGGTTGAAATCTGTCAAAAGTAGTAGGGTTTACCTCCTTTGGTATTAAATCAATAAAAGTGGAGTTAGTACACCCTCCCACTTTAGCCTTTTTTTGGAAGGTTGTCACCATTCGGAGAAGATTAGTTTTAATGATTTTCCAACATACTTTGTAAAAATGGAAGGAGAAACCGTACAACCCGGGATCTTTATCTGGATCCATATCCCATATTACATCCAATATTTTTTTTTAATAAAATGGCTTCATTAGGCCAGAATTACCCTCTCAACTAACAATAGAAGGGACATTAGATAAAAAACCAAAAGTCACTTCATCATCAGAAATTCCATCCTCATGAAACAAGTGCTGAAAATGTATTCTTCCAGCCTTCTTTAATTGTTCATGTCCTTTAATGATTTCTCCCTCACCTATGGAGATTTCATAGATGTGATTCGTGAGAGTCTAGCTTTGCATTGGCGATGAAAGAATGCTATATTTTTATCTCCAGCAAGCAACCAAAGGCTATGTGACTTCAGCTGTAGGTATTCCTCTTCCTGGCGAAAGGAGTGGAAGGTTTTAATTTGTGCTGACTGTTCCAGACTCAACTGAGCTTTGGTAATTTCACTCTCCTCCATTCCTAATTGAATCTCTGCTAACTGGTGCACATTCCCTTTCCTACTGCTTATCGGAGTATTAAGATATTTTTTAGCCAAATTTTTCAATACATACTTAGTGTTCTTTAGATTCTTCTCCCACACAAAGCTGGGCAAACCTTCAACATACTGAGACCAATATTCTGTCAGAATTTCCTAGAAGCCATTTCTCTCAATCCAAAGAGGAGTGAAACGGAACAGAATTGGGCCAATATCATCCTTTTTTTCGAACATCAAGGAAATAGGATGATGGTCTAAAGTTAATTTCAACAAAATATTGCTTGAAATTATGAAACTCCCATCCATCAAGGAACTATGAACAAGAAACCTGTCAAGCCAAACATAGATATTTGTAGCCCCTACTCTATTATTGGACCATGTGAATCTACCTTTTGGGGTTTAAAGTAAAGAAGATCTTTGGCTTGAATCAACGACTCCACATTATCTTGAAGAGGATACTTTCCACGCACTCCAACTTTTTTCTCTTTAGGTTCTAGAACTATATTAAGATCCCCTGTCACAATAATATTTGAGGGAGAATAGATTTCTAGCAAATCTGACAATGTATTCCAGCATTCTTTTTTTCCTTAAAGTTTACAGGAACATAAATATTGAAAAAAGAAAAGGATATCTAACTAGAAATATGTTGAAGTTCTGTGTATATCTAGTTTTGGGTCACAAATGAACTTTTCAAAAGAAACTTATCCTCACACCATAATGTTGCAAGGCCTCCAAAAGTACCTCGCACACTGACAGCCTTTCCAGCATTCATTTTCCACTTAGTTTTGCTTAAGGGAAGAAGAGCATCCTCTTCAATTTTTGTCTCTTGAAGCAAAAGAATATCAGAAGAATCCATTTTCATTATATATTTCACTGCTTCTACTTTTTTTGGATTCCCCAAACCCCTGCAATTCCAAGAGACGAGCTGCATTATTTACCCGGAAGAGAGGGAGTTAAGACTCCCTTTGGAGGTCTAGTCTGCTTGATTTTACCAAGAGACATTTCAATAGTAGACTAACTGCCTTGCATATTTAATCTCCCTGCCTCTTCTTCTCTAGCCTCTTTTCGAGACTTCCTACCTGCCTTCTTAGAGATTTTCTCAATGGAATCTTCATCAGAAGAGCCAAAACTATCCACTTGTTTCTTATTTATGATATCTGCATAAGAAGGAGAGGGATTGAATCCATTTGGAGAAGAACGTTTTCCTGAAGGATTGCATCTACACTAGGTAATTCTGAATTTACAATTCCTAATAGATCCATTGGTCTGGTGTTTACATCCACATATTCATCCTGCTCAATTAAGCACTGCACTTCTCCCTCTTCTAGAATGGGGATGTCTTCAGAAGAACTTAAAACAACAAAATGGTTAGATGAAGTATTGGGTTTCTCTATAGCCCGTGACTTACGAAGAGTCTTCCCATCAGCAGTAGCTACATTCCTAGTTTTTCCTTATTTACCTTTCGTTCTATTATATTGGCTGGAAATACCTGGTTTTTGAACATGAGTCCACTGCTCAGCCTTCTCTTTTTCAAGATCTTCTTCTGATTTCTTTTTTTGTAATTTCTAGAAAAATGTCCATACCCATGGAAGTACTGACACTTGAAAGGAAGTTTTTCACAGTCTAGATCCTAGAAATGAGACCATTTAGCTACCGTTAAATTGATCGTCGCAAGAATACCGATCTCCAAATCAACTTCAATGCATATCCTTGAACACGAATATTGATCTTTCCTTTCTTCCCTATCAATATATTTTCCAAGCTTATTCCCAATGGTTTCCAAAGATTTTGAGTTCTGAGGAAGCCTTACCCAAACAGGAACAGTAGAGGAAACATCTTGAGTAGGATCAAAATCAGGAGTCCACTTGTTGAAATAAATCCCCTAAGGGCCCATGAAATATGGACTATTTCAAAAAATAACGTCTCGGTCCTCAGTTGAGTCAAAAACAAAGACAAAATATCCTCTTCCAACCAAGTGATTTCGAATTCCTTCAATTACCAAAGGCCTCCAATTTCTCTGTACCCATCCATCAATAGCCTTAGGAGAAGGCTAGAGACCATAAAATTTCCCAATGAGCCCTTTCTTAGCTAAGTTTAAAGTCGTGTGACAAGTTCGTTCCATAGGAAATTCCACAGAGGGTATATCAGCTTTCTTCACAAATCCTGCAAATTTGATCCAGCTTTCCTCTTTCCACAAGAGGAAACCAAACACTCAAAATCATTTAGTTCAAGTGGAAGAGGAGGGGGAGGACCCCCTCCAGCATCCATCAAATATTACTACACTCCAATCTGTTTCACTGAGTCACTTTTATACACCAGCAAATCTCCTTCTTGCAGAATCAAGGATCAACACCAGAGCAACACGTTCCAGCCAAAGAAAGACAAGGAAACAAGCCTAAATCAAATCAAAATCAGGGTCAGAGAAATCTGGGTTCAAACACCAGTCAATTCACTCCAATAAGAAGAAGAATCGGCGCTGCAATCCTAGAACCAGCCGAAAACGAGGGCAATCCTACATTCAAAATCCAATAACGCTAGAGCCATAGGCAATCTGGAAACAACAAGAAGAAACGGTCCTATAGATCGACCGAGGGTTTGTAAGGCCCTCGACCGAGGGTTTAAAAAACCCTCGGTCGAGGTATTTTTAAAACCTCGACCGAGGTATTAGCTCGGTCGAGGTTCTAGTCAATCTTAAGGGTTATAAAAATGGGTCTTGGAGTATTAGACATTATTGATCAAATGGATCTCGGAGTATTTGTAGAAATGGGTCTTGGAGCCTTAGGAGTCATAGATATGATTGATCAAATCTATGACTCCTATTACTCCTCGAC
>LPNX010774407.1:49199-65158 GCA_001517045.1 Pseudotsuga menziesii
ACCTTGGTCGAGGGCTTAAAAAAAGCTCGGTCGAGATAATAAAACCTCGGTCGAGGGCTTGTTAAACCCTCGATCGAGGTACGTTTTTCTGTTTTTGCCAAAATGCGCTTGCCAAAAAGTGTTACCCAGGTCCGTGGATTCACCCAACAGGAAATCGAGGAAGATAATGAGGAGCTGCAACATGATCTGAGCGAGGTGAATTGCGCTTACTAAAGTCTTATCGAACAATGGTTTCAAGCACGCACCAGGTTAGACGCATTTAGTTTTTATTTTGTTAATTTAGAATTTCAGCAAAATTCACATGTTCATCTATATTTCCAATTATTATTTTTTGCGAAATTGAAAGAGAACAGATTTTTATTACTATTGCATGCATGGCTCCACTGGAAAATTGACTACACGTAATAGATTTTTAAATTTCAATTAGCATAGAGTAGGTAGGATTTCATTTTCAATTTCTACTTTCATTTTCATATTTTCTTTAGTGTTGAATAAGTATGCTCTCCTCCACGCTTCGTGCGATCGCGAGGATCAGAAAGTAGGATGCCTTTAAAAAATTTCAGGAATAAATAAATTACTGTTTTGCAACCATGCCTAGTTGATTTCATCTTTAATTTGTAAAACAGTTTAACTCCATTTGCAAAACCAACGAGAACAACCAATGCAGGAAAAATGCAAAAATTGAAATAGAGATATCTCACAACCTGGGATCTTGATTCTTCTGATTTTTGGACAGGAAGTGCATTATGTTATGATTCAAAAACTCAGAAAATTTTGTCCCAAAGTAGTGCACGATTTTCGAGAAAACCAATATAGTCACCTTCAGCCATTTTTCATTTTTTTCAAAATATGTGAAGTAGCTATGGCTGATTTTTTGTTTGTAAACGCGATTTGACCATAGAAACCTGCCTGCAAAATTTCATCCCAATCCGAGTCACCGTTTGTGCGAAAATTGTATTTCAATTTGCTGTTACATGCCCCACATGCTTATACACACCTGTAGCAGCCTGCAACAGCTGAAACAGCACGATTTCTGACCAAACGAAGAGGGATTTGGAAAACCCAAGACATGGATTGTAATGCTAATATGATGATTATGTTCCCATAGAAACAGGTCCTCAATTTCTGACACAAATTTTGAGATAGAAAGAGATCTGTGAAAAAAATCAAACCCAGATTTTCTAGGCAAAATATTCTGAACAGCCAACTTTCACCTCGATTTTTGTGCAGCTAAAAATGCAAATAGAAAATCTGACACATGGGTTTTTCTCCCAACATAACAAATTGGTTAGAACACGAGCCATTTTGAAAAAGGTGCTCCGGTTTAAGAAATATTGTTGGATGTTTGAGGCTAAAAACTACAAAATGCAATTGATTTCATTTGTTTTTAATAAAACCTTCTAATGCTTGTGTTACACTTAATGCAATTGGCTTATCTTGATAGATGAAAGAAACACGATCAGGATGAACAACGCACATCTCCCTACCTGCCTAACATTTTGGATGAACAACGCACAACTCCCTACCAGCCTAACATTTTGGATGAACAACGCACAGCTCCCTACTCGCCTAACATTTTTGTTGGTGTGGATTATTGAGTGTAGTTGCGCGTTGAACAGCTGTGTGTTGAACAACCATTTGAGTGTAGCTGCGCGTTGAACAGCCATTTGAGTATAGCTGCGCATTGAACAGCCATTTGAGTACAGCTGCGCATTGAACAGCCATTTGAGTATAGATGCGCATTGAACAGTTGTGCGTTGAACAACCATTTGAGTGTAGCTACGCGTTGAACAGCTATTTGAGTATAGCTGCGCATTGAACAGCTGTGCGTTGAACAACCATTTGAGTGTAGCTGCGCGTTGAACAGCTATTTGAGTATAGCTACGCATTGAACAGCCATTTGAGTACAGCTGCGCATTGAACAGCTGTGCGTTGAACAACCATTTGAGTGTAGCTGCACGTTGAACAGCTGCGCGTTGAACGGCCATTTGAGTATAGCTGCGCATTGAACAGCCTTAACAAAAAAAAAACGCATGCCACATAAGAACACCTTGATTCGGGTCTTAATTTTCGGGCAGATGGAAACGAATCTCAAAACTCTGAGACATGGGTTTTGTGCGTAACATCCTCATTTATCTGACTTGTAAGGAAATGGCCAAACAAAGCTACGGTTTGCGATATGCAGGTGGTTCTTCGAGAAGGAATTTTCCAGATTTGGTGTTGCAGCCGGTTCCAAAGTTGTCAACAGTTACGGCCGTGTTCCAGCTATTGCAAATCACAAGTGGGGGCTCAGTTCTTCATTCCCATGAGATAATTTTCCAGCAATTACGATTAATGCACCAAATCAGTGAAACTCCTCAGCCACACAGAGACCATATTGCTCTTACAAATTGTAAAACTAACGCAAATGGACATTCTCTAATTCCTGAACGCAATGTGCTTAATCTTAATTTGTCTTTCTTAAAGTCACTTCATGCAGGACTTGATGATTACACGAGCGCAAAGGCATAGGTATACGAATGCATTTTATTATTTTCGCTTTGCCCCATTCATACTCATTTTTGCATTCGATGATGCTCTCACGATGTTTTAAGTGCAGGATTGGTACTAAGTTTGATTGCAGGAACAAAGACGCTCGCATTCCATGCTGAAGTGATTTTCAAAAATCACAAAATCTTTTGAGAGATACGCTATGATAAGCCAGCTTGAAGGAGCTGTTACACCTCATGAACATCCTGACACTTGCTGTTACACGAAAATCATTGGAAAATCCTTTTGCGTCCTGAAATATCTCCTCGCATTCCTCCTTCACAGCAGATTGATCATCCCCATGTTGCAGCCATTTTCCATTGCCTTATCCTTCCTGATTTCTTGCACATCTATTTTTCTGAGCAGCATACATCATTTCCTTTATCATTTCCAGTTCATTTTTTACCTTCTTTCTCTATGCCAGTTTGCCTTCCGAATAAAACCAGTCACCTCCTTTTCCACAATTACACTTCCTCGATTTCATCTCCATAAACCCTGTCACTACTGAGATCTTTGTTATAGTCCTACCAAATCTTTTTATAAAAACTCGCGTTGACTGATGTGGGATTCCTTAAGGCCCACCTTTCAACAGTCTTGCCCCATCGACTTCAACACCTTATCTGGGATATAGACTAGAGTCCATTTTGAGTACCTAGAGGCTTGCATGCCTTAATGGCAAGTTCTCTCGCTGGAGATCATTGGAATACATCAATGTCCCTTGATCATTAGATCTTGCAAGTGGCTCGACCTCAACACATCCATTCGCACTTCGCAAGATGTACTCGGGTACCTTGGCACTCATTGACATCAATGGTGAGTTGCCTCGCACTGGTTAACGGCATTCATCAATGGTCGGTAATCCAGTGATTTCTCTTCATGCTCGACATCGACACATCCATTCGCATGATTAGAATTGTACCATCGGGTTTGTAGCGGATGAAGACTATACACTTTTTCCTAATTCCCTCAGTAGTTACAGGAGCTTGAATTCATCTATGAGAGTCTGACAGTTCCACAGCACCAGTTCAGATGCCTCCACTTCCCATTCTCTGATTCAGCAGTGATAGTCCTTGCAGTTCCCGCAGTTGCTGTTACAACCATCATTGTTATAGCAGTTGCTGTTACGGCAGTTACATCAGTTCCAGCGGTTGTTGTTTTAGCCATTCCAACAGTTGTTGTTACAGTAGTGCTACTACAGTAGCAGTCACCTTTCACAGGCTCCTACAGCAGTGCCATCTTTCACATTACAACAACGACGCCATTCATAGCTACATTTTCATGATCCTACACCAGTGACACCTTCCATCTTCCAGCAGTCACAGTCCCATATCCTTTGGCCAGCCGTTACAGTAGTTGCAGCTACTAGTCATGATTTTCTGATCCAGCAGCCGCAATAGCTACATTCCTATTGCATCGTTCATCTACATTTTGGGTGAGTGGAGGTATGTTGTTTTCTAAGCTTTAATCATGAAATTCCTTATATGCTAACTTGAATATTTTGGAAAATCCCCTCGCCATTCTTTCCTTTTTCCCTTCCACGACCTACACTATGTTGCATGAGGGCATGCAACCGATTCAGTTGGGGGGAGGGGAACTATATTCATAGTCACCACATATTTACTACTATCACCACATTTTTCCATTATCATCATTCCATTTTCATCCCATTTACCATTCCCAAAAATTTCTTTTCCAACGATCCCTTGATGCACTTTACTTCATGCATTGATATACATTGGCATGATTCATACCCGATTGAGAAAAGGCTTTCTTATACTCAGTGATGCTCTCTTATGCACATTGATAGCTTATGATTTCCAGTGAAGTGTGTGGTTACAATTATTATCATAAACAGCAAATGAAAAAATAATGAAATGAATGTTGTTAACACAAGAACCAACATTCTTACAAGAACCAACCATAAGGAAAATGTGAGCTGTTACTTATGCATTTCATATCATGAAATGAATGTTGTTAACACAAGAACCAACATTCTTTATATTCATGGTTGTTACACAAGAACCAACCATAGGAAAATGCCAGCTGTTACTCATGTCTCCCACATATCTTGGAAACATTCATCATTAAAAAGACATCATCAATCAAAGCCAAAGTTTAGATGCCAAAGGTTCTTCAGATCCACGCATGGTTGCATGAGGACATGCAACATCTTAAGTTGGGGGGAGATGTCAGGACTCAAAAATGTCACTTTTTCATCCACTTTATCTCCCGTTATTCCTCACATTTCATCGCCCCATTAACCTTTTATCATACCATTTCCATACATACTTGTGGGTTTTACATTATTATTTTCCACTTTATTCATTTTAGTATTATAAGTGAATTTATGGTTAAATATTAGAAAATATACATGTTTTTCATATATATATCTCAATTATGTGAGCTTTGTAATGTGTAGGAATATGTGAAGGATTAATCCAAAGAAAAGAATTCACGTATATCTCCTCCATCATTTCAAGGAGATAGTTATGCAAAGAATATTCTAAGGAGAAGATCATGGAGATTTGGTTGAGAGATATGTGGAGAATTTGGGAAAGATATGTGGAGGATTTGTAGGGATCATATCTTGTAATAATAGGAAAGTAGTTGAGTGGTTGAGTGGATAGTGGATCTCTCATTATGAGATGGTTATTTCCTTCATGTATAAAAGAGAGTGCTCTCTCTTCATTTGGGGGGATAATAATTATTAAAAGTTAAGTTGTAATTAAGTTAGATTAAGCTTGTAGGAGGGTTGTAATGAAAGTGGATTGGATTGGATTTTGTACTTGTTAGATTAGTCTTTGATTTGAGATTCTTAATGTGATTCAAGCTTTCATTATCATGCTTCCATGTTTGTCATTTGATTATTGATTTGTGGATGTGAGCTCACATATGTCATTTTTGTTAACTCTTCACATGTTGTATTTCCCTTACGCAATTTCATGCTTTCCTAGTTAGTGTTTCAATGCTTTCCTAGATTAATTTGAATTCAGCAAATTAGATTAAATTAGATTAGATCTACTTCAGTCCTGCACAAACAGTGCACGTGCTTCATCAGTTTACCTACCCCGGATTGACAAGTAAATAGTTGGGCAACTGCACTGCAACGTAATTATTACGACATATATTTCGCCTAACAAGAATACAACTTGTCTACTAGTTGTGTAATAAAATAATCATAATTTCAAACAATCCAATAGGTTTGGTATTGTTACATGACCAATAAAAGATAAATAGAGTATTAATATAATGATATTATGATTTATTTTATAAACTAAAGAGCTCTAAACTTCTCCACATAAAGACTTGATGTTGATAAATGAAGGAGTCTTCAAGGAGACTGAAGTTGAACCTTATTGAAAATTTTTCTCTTAAGTAACTAATTTTTGCATGGTAAACTTTACCTTTGAAAAACATAGGATTATGTTCATACATAAAGAGCAGTGCACTTGAGTTTTAAACTTGACAATAGCAATAAGATCATGATACAGTAGAAGTAATTATAAGCCAAGATCATGAGCTCTATGCTCACTGTAAGAATCTATAATTGACTAGGTACTATAATCTTTACGACAGAAAGAAACCTTGGAAGAACTCATTCTTGTAAATAGCATTAATTATGTTAAGGATAAAAGTCATTATGGCTTAAATATAAATACTGTCATAGATCCAAAACACCGAAGGAATTTACTTTAACTCATCAAAGTCTTGCATCATAATAATCAATTTATATACTAGCATCTTATCATGCTAAAGAAATACTTCTCAACATAATTCAAAATAAACTCCTACTTGCTCATACGGTTACCTGTTGAACCTGTAAGAACCAGTAGTCCATTTGAGTTAGCAGAATGCTAAGTAAGCCCCAAATTCAAACATGGTTTCTCACCTACTTGACAAAAGTAAAACATCAGTACAGCTAGCAGCAATAAAATGTAAGTCCTCTTTCTATGACTTATAAAAATTAAAGTTGTATTAGTGTTTCTATATTTGAAACTAATCCTTAAAATTTGTTAAACTGTTTCATTTTCCGCTAACCGCTAGTAGTTACTAAACTGCGATCTAAAACATTTTATGTCACTTTAAAAAACATTTAATTTTTATGAAATTTGGGTTATTACAAAATATCATCTCTTCTTTTGTCTACAAGAAGTATATTATATACTCGTGAATATTAAGGACCTTCGTGACCACACCCATTATTCTCATAAGCATCAACTTCCTCATACATAATAAATTGATCTTTACTTTGCTCCAGAGAGCTTGGCCTTATGTGAAACTTGTCTACTCTCTCCCTCAGTTGTTTTGTGTAATCCTCGTCGTTCACAAGGTCTCTGTACTCCACCAAGTACCTTGCCGCATTCTTTTTTATAAGTCGTGCACAGAACCATACCCCTCTAAACCCCTCTTCATTGTTGGACACCTCCACCAGGTCACCATTGCTCAACTTCAATTTCTCCTCCTCACTCAACACTACAAAATCAAGGTATGTTCCCACTCTTGAACAAATTTCTCACTCAAACCTTCACCAACTTACAAGACCAATGTCTACTCTGATCAAATAATAGTCTTCCATTCCTCCATGCAAAACTGAATTAAGCCATCATTCACTGAAACACAACTAAAACATCAATAATTCAATGATGGGTATCACGATACGATGAGTAGAATTCATGGAGGAAGGAAGAAGAGTCTTCTTGATCATCAGGATGTGATGTGTTACATTAATTACCCATGTTAGGGTGCGTGGTACATTTCACACAGTAATGAAATGGTTAAAATGCATATTTCGGGACATGAAAAAATGTGTACTAGGGATTGCACAGAATGGAGGCAAAAGGGGCATCAAGCTTCTTCTTCCCCATTAAATTATGTTGTATATGAGGCTAGTAGTACAAGCATTGCCAAGTGGTGCTCGGCACAGAAAATAGAGAAAAAGTAAATGACAGCGTACATAAGCCATAAATGATAGCTTACATAAGCCCGTTGCCAACACTTGGGAGAGGATTCCCAAGGCATGTCATCTGGCCTTCCTAGCCCATAACATGTGAACAAAACAAAAAAAAACTAAAAAAAAGCAAATAAATATATTCCTTAACATTACAATCACAAAGGTTCGCAAAAAAAAATCACAAAAAATAATGCACCGACACGAAATATAAATGTCCCCCGCCTAGGACATTATAAATAAATTGAATATATTTTAATTCACAAGCTTTATTTTACAACATAACAATAATAATAAATTGGTATAGTCACTTAACTTGTGGATGGTGAACACCCATGGGTTACAAGTTGAGTGCCATGAACAAGTTATGATAACACTAGCAGGCTAAAAGGGAAACCACCCACTTTAATCTAGGCCCTGTGAAAAAAAATACCAAAAAAATTGGTTTGCACCTTGTCTAGGCAACGATTGATTGATCTTTTAGGAAGTGAGGACAATTTTTCTTTTCACCCCAACCTCTACACAACTCATGACACTTCCCCTTCCATTATACACAAATCTGGAATATGTTGGAGTTAGCAACGGTATCAAAAAGATTGTGTGGCTCCTACATTCAAGCGCTTCTCCTAGAGGTTTCTAGTAACACTCTGCTACATAGTACTCTATATCCTAGTGATTACACAAAAGAATTATGCAAACGCGTTTCGCAAGATTAAATTGTTGTGCAATTTCTCTAGGTCAAAATTTAAACAACATTCGAATCAAAAGAACAAATATGAATTGTTTTATACACATTCTTTGATCACACAATGATTCAACACTTCACATAATTAAATAAATAATGAATGTGAATCGATTTAGCAATTTCCATATTTTAAAATGACCATATTAAATGTCCAAATGGTGCATAAACATAAACACTTCGATCTAATAATCACACACATACTTACACTTCCTTTTACTATTGAATAAACCATATGCAAGAGTGTTGTTCCATATTTGTGATTAACTCACACTTAACACAGCCAGTTCACATAGAAAATGATCAGTTCACCCAAATTTTGATCACCTAGATGTATTCTTCTTCTATTTGTTAACTTCAGTCATAAAAAAAACAGTGAACTCTTCTTTTCCAAGGCTTCAAGAACCTTTTTTTCCTCTAAAAACTTACTATCACAAGAAAAGGATTCATGAATATGAATAGGTTCCCCTCTCCACAAAATAGGGAAAACTAAAAGACTATTTTTAGCTAAATGTTTTAACTTCCAACAAATCTTATCAAGTCCCATCTAATGAGATTCAAAACTCTTCTAACTATTTATCGACTAAATATTAAAACTTTAAAAATTAAAAATTAAACATTTAAATTTTCTGGTAGCTTGTGGCCATTCTATCACATTGCTAAGCTCTCATCCAAACTTTCATAATTTATGTTCGACCTAATGCATCAACCTAATGCACCTACATCAAACTCCCTAGGAAATAAAAAAAAAATTATCAGCTCCTACTCATAAGATCTTCTACAGAATAACCCTATTACTATAATGTTTAATCGTTCATCCAAGTAGAATCCTCCAATGGACAACCTTTCTACTTCACCAACTATTCCTTCCTCTTGGTATTCTTGGAAAGTTTTATGTCCAAAATCTTCTCGGCCTCTAAAATCTTGGCCACGGGAATTTGTTTCAACCACTAATTTTTCTCGACTTCATTATTGTTAGTGTTAAAGTTAGTGCAGTAGCGAGACCCATTCTTTGGGAGGATGGTACCCTAGTCAGTTAACTAGGGAAGAGTAAGACCCTAGAAGGTATCCTAGGGCCCCTAGTAGTCTCCAGGGGTTATTGGTCTAGGACCAAGCAGGTTTATGCCATGGAAAAGTCCCTAGCGTGTGGCTAGGGACCCTATATGTCTCTTGGGTATTCTGGTTTGGGACCAAATAGTTTCATGGACATGATTTCCAAGTAAATCGTCCAGGTTGAGGCAGAGACATTCCTACTATGGGACTAGACAGATTCTTGGTCTGGCACCAAGCAATTCTTGCATCTACACCCCTGGTCAGTTAACCATGCAAATCTTGGTCAAGTTGACCAAGATAATGATGTGTGATTTTCTCTCTCCTAAATGGTTATTGCTAGGTTGTTTCTCAAAGGACTGGCCAACCCTTGATGATGTCACTAACACCTAACCCTTAGGAACAGTATTGAGGACCATAGGATCACATCATCCACTATGAATCCTCTCATTATACAGTGATGATAAAAATATATGAAACAATGTACCTTGGTCTTGTTGGTCCTATGGGTAAAAGGGGTTATTTATCTACTTATTGTAACCCCTTTGGTTAACTTATGGTCCTTTATCTTACTTGGTTCTAGCACTCCTATTATGTGTACCTTTAGCATGATAACTTTTATTTTATGGTTTTTATTTTTGGACCATTGGTACTGTATCCTAAGTCAACGTAACTTTATGGATTTTATTTTGTAATACCAATGGACCATTGGAACCCTATCCTAAGTCAACTTAACTTTATGGTTTTTATTTTGTAATACCAGCAGACCATTGGTTCCCTATCCTAAGTCAACTTAACTTTATGGTTTTTATTTTGTAAGACCATCGAACCATTGGTACCCTACCCTAAGTCAACTTAACTTTATGGTTTTTATTTTGTAAGACCTTTGCGGCATTGGTGCCCTATCCTAAGTTCACTTAACTTTATTTTATGTTTTTTTATTAAACTCCTAAAATCTAGGAGTAGTTGAGTGATCTTTCTATAAGGCTTGTCAAGATTAAAAATTAAAGTTTCACTTCTTCATTTGTGTGTGACATCTTGACAAAAAGAAAATGATTAGATCTGAGTCTGTTGTTGCATTAGACTTAGGGTTTTTGTTGCTTGGATCTTATGTCTTGGGGTCTTGATGTTCTTGGAAGTGGGTTGTAACCCTTCTGCTGCTAGTAGTGACCTCTTTAGTTTTTGTTGGACTCGTCTGTGATTAAAATTGGGGAATTTTTGTCATTCTCCCTGCTAACCGTGACTGTTGATGTCTCCTCTACTGGTCGTGACTATGTGTCTCTCTACTGGTTGTGCCTGTGTTTATCTATCAATCGTAACTACATGTCTCTCTATTGGTCATGTCTATTTCTCTCTACTAGTCATGACTGTGTATCTCTCTACTCGTCATGACTGTGTGTTTCTCTATTGGTCGTTATTGTGTCTCTCTGTTGGTTGTGACTGTGTTTCTCTCTTGTTGGTCATGATTGTGCCTCTCTGCTGGTTGTGACTGTTTGTTTCTCTATTGGTCATGACTGTGTCTCTCTTGCTGGACGTGACTATGTCTCTCCCTCTGAGTCGTGACTGTATATAACCTCCTCTTCTTGGGACGTGGTTTGCTTGTCCTCTCTCTTCTTTACTGTGTTTTGTCCTTATTATTGGGATGTGGTATTATAACAACCACTAAGGATGCCCCTAAATTTGTAACCTCTGAGGATGATTTGTGACCTATTAGTAACCTCTAAATTTGAGCTGTGTTACATTTTTTATGAGTTACGGTTGATTTACAACCTGCTAGGCTAAGTCGTGAAAGGATTGAAGTTTATCTTCATGTTGCTTAAGAATCTGAAGTCTGTACCCTTACTACTATAACCCTCATAGTTCTTTCTCAAGGTACGTCATTTGTTCATCTAGGTGACTTGTCCCTTCGGTGACATAATCAAAACCTAAAAGTATATGAGTATAAGGCTGATCCAAAATGATTCTAGATTAGCATTGTCATTGTTCTTTGTTACTGTTTAGTACTTCTGTTATTTCATGTACATTGTTATTGTTTTGCTTCATCAATTATATTATTTTTATTGTACATGGAATTTGGTAAATCATCTCAAGGACCAACTTTAACGCAGTGACTAATGGAGTGTTAAAGTTGAAAGAGATGAAAATTAGGTTTGAATTTATTGCAACGGTACTATTCTGGATCTAAATTTGATTACTAATTATGTTTATGCATTAATGTATATTTATGTCAAATACTAACCTAACCCTAAAACTTTCAAATGGTATTAGAGCTTAGGATGTAGCTAACTCTGTTATGTAGGCTAACGAAATCTAGATATATCCTAAGGGAAGAGTTCTCGCATTAATAAACTTTACTACAATGATTTCTTAATAAGTCACATCAAGTTGGCGGTGAAGGCTGAACTTTATCTAAACTGAACGCAAGGGTTCATTGACCATCAAAGTGATAAAATTAGATCTGATATTTATTTTCATGGACAATATATCATTCAGATGTCATTACACACAGTTGGATGGCCTCATACAACTTTGAAATTGGGTAAAATTAAAATTAATATTTTTGAGACAACTAAAGAAAGTGGTGTGTTTATATATGCCTTAGACAAGAGATAATGAGCTAGCATATTTAACTCAAGTATTGTGAGTAAGAAGCCTACTTATTTAGATCTTGATATGTGGCTTACATGATCACTATATCTTCTAACTGGATCATTTACACTATAAGTCTAAAGAGTATTATCAGCTACACTAAAGATCATTTATGAAATAATCATGGGCATATAGTTACAATGTGTGATAACACTTGAGATTTTGAATTTAAGAAGTGCATGATCAAAACTAGAAGACATTTGTTTAGAATGCATAAAACTCAAGGATATTTGATCATGATATGACTGTGACTTCTGCTTGGAGACAAAAATTAAGATGGAGGATTTTTTTGTTAAATTATCATGTCTTGTAATGAAACATTCTTTCATGACACATTGTGTTATTGATATTATGTTGTTGATAAATCTAGGTAGTTGTCTAGCATATGGATGGATGTTAAGACTATATCATAATGTGAAAATGATATTATATTAGACTTTTGGTGATTGTTGGCTATTGGATTGATCCAGATTTATGTAAGAACACAACAGAACACACACAAAAACCATAAAAACAAAGATGCAGCAGAAATAACACTTCATTTCATTAATATCAAAGAACTGAAACTTATTTACAGACAAGATGGAAATAAACTAGCTAGAGTGCTGTTAGCTTATCTCTGAGAAGAGATGTGGCAGCTACATGCCTCTGAACTCTTTGTTACAATGAGGCTCGAAGGCCTATATATTATTGAGAAACAATGGAAAACACTACACATCCAAAAACCTAACCCTAGGAGGTGAAACGTCGGAATATGGGCCCTGTTGGGTAACTTGGTACATCAATTTCCCGGGGTTGTAACTTTGGGATACTATCTCCATTTGACGCACATGATACATCATTAGAAGGATCTAATCAAGGAATACATCCATTAATAAAAAAATGTTAAGTTCAAAATAGACTCATATTTTCCTGACCATTCGATGCCGAAAAAACGTAGTTTAGGGCCTCAAAATGGCTCCAAAATTTTAGGACCCAAAAACTGCCAAAAAATAGTACATTGGGCTACAATTAAGGAAACTGAAAAACTGAAAGAAAAAATGGTGGGGTTCCAAGTGGAATAGGTGGGTGGCACCAATATCCTCCAGGATCATGGATTGAATTAAACTTATTGACAAGACCCTCAAGAGGTGGATATGACTTAGTCTGAATGACAAGTAATATGTTCATAGTTGGATGTACATTACTAGAGAGAGGTATGTGCTCAAATAAGGAAAAGAGCAGGAAGCTCCACATGATGCAGGATCGTTTATCCTCTTAAGTGTCGACATAAATTCACTAAGTCACATGCTTACAAAAGAGATCCTTCTAGGTATTTGATATCGATGAATTGTTCCTTATTAAATATGAACAACTGGTAAAATCAGGGATCAATAGGGATCCAACTTTTCTCCACATTTTCCCATCGGAGTGGGATTGTAGAAAAGGAAAGTAGAGATGCAATCTTCCATCACTCTAGAGAGTCTTCCAATGACTCAGATATGGAATTCTATGAGGCATCTTTCTTAGAGAAGTAGATGGAGGCCAAGAAGCCTTCAGTTGATCTCACTGAGAAGTCTATTGAAAATCTTCAAGGATGCTTCAGTGGGATCCATGGCACTTATGAGGAGGCATCCAAACAACATGTTTGGAAAGATGATACATGGAAAGTGATTCTCAGCTATCAAAAGAAGTCATTTATAACTCCCAAATGGATCTTGGAGATCATGCTTTATACTAATATTAAGAGTTGCTTGAAGCTCTCAGAAAATCATGTATTTGATAACAGGACGAAACACATCGAGAGGAGTTATCACCATGTCAAGCACATGGTGTGGTATGTTCTATTAAGAATACATGTTCTTGATGTGTCTAGTATTGTTGAGAATTCCCCTCTTGCTGAGAGGGTGTGTTAAAGTTAGTGCAGTTGTGAGACCCATTCTTAGGGAGGATGGTACCCTAGTCAGTTAACTAGGGAAGAGTAAGACCCTAAAGTTACCCTAGGGCCCCTAGTAGTCTCCTAAACGGTTATTTCTAGGTTGTTTCTCAAAGGACTGGCCACCCCTTGATGATGTCAGTAGCACCTAACCCTTAGGAACAGTATTGAGGACCATAGGATCACATCGTCCAGTTTGGATTCTCTCCTTATACAGTGATGATAAAAATATATGAAACAATGTACCTTGAGAGAAAAAAAATATTAAAGTACTTGGTCTTGTTGGTCCTATGGGTAAAAGGGGCTATTTATCTACTTACTATAACCCCCTTTGGTTGACTTATGGTCCTTTATCTTACTTGGTTCTAGCACTCCTATTATGTGTACCTTTAGCATGATGAATTTTATTTTATGGTTTTTATTTTTGGACCATTGGTACTTGTTGCGCCTACAACATTCTCCCAAAATTCTAAAAATTTTTGGGACCCTCCTTTACTTCGAGTTATCCATTTTCCTTGCTTAGTTTCATGCTCTTGAGTTTTGCTTATGGATTTATGGCTCCTTCCCGAATTTTGAATGCTAGAAATTGACTGGTTTTTCATAGTTAAGATGCTTAAAGACTTCCATTGAAATTGAGTCCCTGTCATTTTGCAAAACTTTTTAAATTTCGTTGCAAAGTTTTCATGTCAAGCGTTTTTCTCTTTGATTTTCCCGACCGTTGCGGGCATCTTTCGTTTTCTATTTCTCTTGCCCGCTCCGCCGTTGCGGGTGGCCTTCAGATCCTCCTAACCGTCTATCGCGCCGCTGTAGCGGAAGCTTTTTCGATTCATAGTTGGTTGTGTCGAGCCCACCGTTGCGGGTGGCTTTCAGGACCGCGTGGGTTTATCACTACCACCGTTGCGGGGAATCTCCGACTCTTGATGTTCTTTTCCATAGTGGACGATTTTCTATATCCGTCCCTGCCATTGTGGACCGTGTCGCATGACGAAACAATTGATCGTCGCCTCCGTTGCGGGCGGTGTCATGATGGGAGCGGTCCGCCGTTGCGGAGGTTTCCAAGCTCCAAGCTTCCGATATAGTTTCCGCCGACGCCCGAGGTATGTTTTGAGCCATATTCGCCGTTGCGGGTGATAGAGTGGTAGGAGGGGTCCACCTTTGCGGGTGGTATGAAGCTCGTGCCGCCCGACATAACTTTCGAAGCCGCCCCGATTGATGTGACTCCTCGCACTTGTGGTTTTGTTTATATATGTTGGGCGACAAACGGGGTTTTTTGTTGTTTTCGAGTGTGTTGTCGCGGTGAGACGAGCTGTCGTTGTTTGGAGCGCGTAGAGATTTGGCTGTTGGTGTACCTGTGTCCAGGTGGCAGGAGGAGAAGTCTAGCCATCATCAGCTCCCTCATTTGGTGGATTGCCAGGTAGGATCTTGACTCTTAGCATCGTTTTTTTTTAAGATTTCTTTTACACGGTGGGGGTTTTAAGAATTGGACCCGTCGTCCCGTTGCGCTAGCACGGGGAGTTTTCTCCATTGGTTGGGTTTTCTTCGGTCGTCTACCTGATGGTTCGCGCCGTTGTGTTAGGGTTCCCGGGTCGAATAGCTTTGGCAGTTAGAGGAAGGGGGGTTTTCGCCTTTATTTTTAGAGCCCGCATTTCGGTTTTCTCTACCGTTTCAATCCCATTTTGAGCACGAAGGGGAAGCAGGGTGCAGGTGGCCGTCGTGCCGCCTGCACCTGGTTCAGTAGTAATGGGATCCGTCAATGATGGGGTTTTGAGGCGCAGATGGCCGTTACGCCATCTGCGCCAAACTTGATTGGGCGGACGAAGTGATAGGAGCTGCGTTGCTGTTTTCTGTCTAGGGGTCGGGTTTGCACTAGCCACAGTCGCCGCTTTTTTTTTTTTACTCTCTGTTTACAGTCCGGGGTTGTGCGTCGTCTCGGTGGGAATTGGGGATGGCGCGACCTAGTTTTGCTATGGAACGCTGAAAACCTTGGTAGGGTAAAAAGGAAGGGTAGCGTGAGTCGGTTTTGATTAAGATGCCTGGTCCAGAGATGGGCTCGTTTCCCGTCGAGGTGGGTGAAGAAGGTTATCAACATAATATATTTGCTCCGCTGATTAGTCGCTTGCGTTCCA
>LPNX010774410.1:0-53106 GCA_001517045.1 Pseudotsuga menziesii
ACTTGCACATGGTGGGACTCATGGACTAGGCAAATAAGACAAAATAAATGAAATAATGTCTAAGTGGGTAAATACTATGGGTTGATTATTCTAACAGGATGAGAGACTTCTTTACCGTTGGTAGTCCAATCAAGCCAGAAAAGGTTAAAACTATACTGACTGGATGGTCATTCAAATACTTTTACAAGCATGAACGAAACCAAGTTTCCTCAGTGATCTTTTCTTGTTGAAATGACTGGAAAAGAGCTTAACGACAACCAGTGGTGAGATTTTTCATAAAATGTGGCCCCTCGGCCCGAGAAAGCACAAAAGTATGCAGAGGGGAACAGTCTTGGCTTGAGTGTTCCAAGGAGGTCCTTTTCATGAAATGGTCTACATGGTCCACAAAAGGAGATAAACAAGACGATGTAGATGCCCTTTCCTATACTTTAGTGAGCGGGAAAGGAAGCAGCTGCACTCGGCGATATTTTCATTTGTTTTAAGTAGTCAAAAAAGAGCTTAAACGAAACTCCAATGTGGTCAATCAATGGTGGCACATGCGGTGCCCCATGTCGGGATGGTGGACAGAGGTCCACAGGTCATCCACGCAGTATGGACGGAGCAGAAGGCTCTCAAACATACCAATACAAGCGTGGGATAGATGGCGACAGAGGCTCGCGAGTCGGTGCAGCAGAGGCACGCAAACCAAGGTGGCTCTCGGACAGAGGTCAAGAGAGCGTGTGTGTGTGTTGCGGTGGACGGAATTGACTACATGCAATGTAAGTACAAGTCCGGAGGCATTTATATGCCAAATGCATGCAAGAAAAAGAAATTGTTTTGTGGACAGTGGTCCAGAGGTATGCGTAAGGTGCGGTGGATGGAAAAGATAACTATGTGTTAAAAAGACAAAAATAAAAGCTAAAATTACAGTCCTTAATGGGCGGCGGCCTGACAACCCACATGAGTAGCAGTCAAGAAGTGTGATACAAGCACAAGTCCATGGACACTTGCATCATCATGTCATGGCTTCGTAAATAGAGGTGTCTTGTGGGAAATGGTCCCGAAATTAATTTATTAAACATGAGACGATGGTCTCATAAAGAGATATAAATTTGAGCCCGGAGGTGTGAGAGATGTCTCGAACCGGTTCTGGGTGACTTTGAATTAGCAGCTGATGGTGTTACCCTAGCAGCTGATGGTGCTGCCCCTAGTGCATTGGTGCACTTACGAGTTTTTGTGTCACTATGTATATCCTGTTGAGAAAGCATATGTGGCTTCTCATTTTTTATTGGACATGTTTTGGACATGCGACTTATCTATTTATCTATATATATTTTTGATGCACGTGGATGCACTTTTATGGTTTTATTATGTGAGTCTTTTATGAAGATGTGGAATGCAAATGTCTATGTGATGTATTATTACACCGTGTGTGTATTTTTAGACATAGTTATGCATGATGTTATGGTTGTATGTTTCCTATATGCGATTGTGGATGTGCCAATTTAGAATATCGTTAGCCATTTGATCTGCGACACTATTGAGGTTTCTGGGAACATGTGTGAATGTGATGGATTCAAATGTTCTAACCATCTGTTTAGTGCGCAGGTACTTTCTAAATAGGCAGGGATCCCGTACTCGATAGTGGTTGTTCAACTGAGAAACAAGCAGTTGGGAGTCTAAGAAGACATCGAGATGGTGAATGCCTATCTGAAGAGCGGCAGCCAAGAGGCCATTGACACCATCATATTCCGCCTGGTTGTTGGTTGCGGTGCCCATGCATATTTCGTCAATGTGGATCAACTCGTACGATGGGGAGTAGATTACCCATGCAGCCGAGGCGAGGTTTGGAGACCATCTGCTTGCTCCATATGCGAATCCCATATACCGGTTTGAGGTGTGCTCCATCTGAAGCAATGAGAGGAAACGATACATAAGACTCAATTGGGAAAAATGTGTAAAACAAAAAATGGAAAGACTATAATACAATTTAGAACACTGTCACTCAAAGGGGTGATGTTAGGGGGAAATTCGTTTGGACTTTCCCAGGTTCAATGGTCATTCCTTTGTGTGACACGATGAATCCTTGGAGACAGCCCATGGGGACACAGAAAACACACTTGGATGGGTTCAAGCGGATTCTGCACTGGTGACATCCCATGAGGACTTGTCACAAGTCATCTATGTGTTGTGTGTGGTCTTGCGACCGCACGATGAGGTTTTCAAAACAAACCAACATGATGTGAACGAGGTCACGGAAACGGTGTGCCATGGCTCACTGGAAGGTGGCTCCAACATTTTTGAGGCCAAAGGGCATGACTTGGTAGGTGAATGTGCCCCATGGGGTTGTGAATGCTATCTTGTAATGGTCTTCTTTTTGGATTTGGATTTGGTTGTAGCTGGAAAACCCATCCATGAAGGACGACAAGTCATATATGTGTTGTGTGTGGTCTTTCGACCGCACGATGAGGTTGTCAAAACAAACCAACATGATGTGAAAGAGGTCATGGAAGCGGTGTGTCATGGCTCACTGGAAGGTGGCTCCAACATTTTTGAGGCCAAAGGGCATGACTTGGTAGGTGAATGTGCCCCATGGGGTTGTGAATGCTATCTTGTAATGGTCTTCTTTTCGGATTTGGATTTGGTTGTAGCTGGAAAACCCGTCCATGAAGGAGAAGGCCTCATGTCTGGCGCATGCGTCAATGATCTGGTCGATGAACGATGTGGGGAAGTTGTCTTTGGGACATGCCCTATTGAGATCGTAGAAGTCTGTGCAAACATGAATGGTTCCCTATTTTTTATTCACGGGAACAGGATTAGAAACCCAAGTTGCGTATGCAATGGGATAAATGAAGCCGGCTGTGCGCAACTTCTCTATCTCAGCTTTCACCGCAGCCACTTTGGATGGATGGATGGGTCATTGCTTCTGGTGGACGGGTGCCACATCAGGCCATGTGTCGATGTAGTGTTCCACAATGGATGGATCTAAGCCAGGAATTTCAATGTATGACCAGGTGAAGATGTCACGGAATTCTTGGAAGAGAGCAGTGTAGGCATCAACCTCTTCCGGGGAGCAAGATGCCCCCAACATGATTTCTTCAACGATCTCAGAGTTGGTTGAGATGTCAATTTTAATGGTTGGAAAAATGTTCACCATGTTCCCTTCTTTGAAGGAATCAGGTGCTAGGATTGGGTTCTTGAACCATTCAACCTTCCCATGGATGAAATCTTTGGTCTCCATAGAAACCTGGTCAGACTGCGACACAAGTTCTTCGAGGAGGAAGAATGAGTGATGGTGCATGTCGTCCCATGGGTATTCTAGGGTGGTCAGATCTTCAAGTATCTCCTCATCATTATTGAAGCAATGAAGTGACAAGTCTGATGGACCATCAGTTGAGGAGGAGATGAGCGGGACGGTAGAACTGGAAATCATGTAGATGGACATGGTGTCTGAAGAAGGCGGTGGTGGGTGAACTTCTTTGATCAAGGTGATTTCAGACTCAACAAAATGGTGACGGAGGTCAGTGAGAGCCATTCGAAACTTGAGTAGGTCTTGGTAATGGTAGGAGTAATGTCTATACAAACTGCAAAGGGTGCAAGCATGGTTTTTACTCAATGCCTTGTTCCTGACTACTGGCGCGGTTGGGAGTTCAACCATAGGGATGTTTTCATTCGTATCCATGGCATCCAGATGCGCACAGATCACTGGAATTTTAGGGAAATTCTGAGTTGGATGGCCCTGTTGTTCGCAGACAGCACAAGGTGGGACTTGTCATGGTTCTGCGGTGGCTTTGGTGTTCTTTCCCCTAGCCCTTTTGGGTTGGGGCGGTGCAGGTGCTGGTGCGGTGGTTGGCTTATGCGGACCGGGTGGGGGGTGAGGCTCAACCATAATAGGTTGCTCTGGGGTTAAAACAACCTGGGGCATTGCTGGTTGAGCTGGTGGATCAAGATACCACACCGGGATCCCCAAATGTAAAGTTGGGTAGTCTTAAGGTGCCATGACCGACTTGCTCATGACACCAGGTGGGGGAAAGAGGAAGGGAATTGTATGCACTGGAGAGG
Source organism: Pseudotsuga menziesii (assembly GCA_001517045.1). NCBI lineage: Eukaryota > Viridiplantae > Streptophyta > Pinopsida > Pinales > Pinaceae > Pseudotsuga > Pseudotsuga menziesii. The sequence goes on from LPNX010774410.1 coordinate 4,042, forward strand.
AGCCCACATAACTCCCAGCTGGTTGCATGTGGGGGTGAGGTTGTGGTTGCGGCTGCACATAATGTTGTTGCTACGGGTGATGGTGTGGCTGTTGTTGGCGTTGCGAATGCAGATGATGTTGTGGTTGTGGTTGGGGCTACGGCTGCAGTTGTTGTTTGGGTGTAGCGGTGCTTGATGAGACCATGTACAAGTCCACAGTTTTCTTTTGTGTCAGTGGTGGTGACACCAACGGGAAAGGAACCGTCATGGTGGGATCAGTAAACAACCCAGGGCCCACATTCAACGATGGGGAGGCTGGTGTGTTTTCAACCACAGTGTTGGTTGCAGGGATGACGTTAGCGTGTGTGATTGCCCCTTGCAGCTCAATGGTGGTGATGGTAGGGATAACGTTGGTAGGCGTTGTTAACCCTTGTGGATCATGGTAGGTGAGCTGGTCAATCGTCATAATCTTCCCTTCGTGGGGGGAAATCATGAGTCGAAAGACAGTTGACACGACGGCTTGCATGGCATACATGTAACTCCTCCCAAGGAGGAGGTTGTAGTCCAGTTGAGCATTGACGACTTCGATGTCAATCAGGACTATCTTCCCGGCTAACATGATGGGGAGATGGGGGAGGATTCCTTGGGCTTTAGTGGGGTGTCCATCATAAGCCCGTAGATTTGTGGAGAACAGTTGCAGAATTGGTGATCCAAGCTTCTTCCAAACCAAGGTAGACATCACGCACATGGATGCCCCCTCATCCACTATGCATCGGTGCACAACCAAGTTCCGGATGGACACCAGGATTTGGAAGGCAATAGTGGAGGGCATGCATGGCTCTCTGTTCTCTGTGTCAAATGTGATCAACTTAGATTCGGAGGGGTCTATTGCCCCTAGAGCGGCTAGTAAGGCTTTTCGCTATGTTGGGCATGTTTTAAGTACCTCAAGAGCGGACATGGCAGTTGGCATTTGGGCCAAATCATCCACAATGCTATAGCTGACTGCAGTTCTAGCTGTGGCATTATTGGAAACTCTATGTATGGGGGGTCGCAGGAATGGGGGTAACTAAAGAGGCAGGTTAACTGTCTTAGACATGGATGTTGTTGATGAGTCAACAGGTTCGGTGGTGGTACTGTACTGATTCCGTCAAGTTTGTAAATTGACCTTTTTAGTGGTCATGGCTAGCAGGTGTTGAACACCTGTTTTAGCCGTGGGTGATGCCCCTGGAGCATTGGGATCGGCTTGGGGAGGGGGTACAGTTGCCACCAGTCCTTGGACTGGAAGTGGGTTTTGAAGCGCCATAGAAGGAGGCCCTTAAGGTGCCGGGTTGGGTGGTGCTTGGTTTGCAGCATTGGCAGCCTGTTGAGCCTCGTTTTGAATGGCCTGCTTCACACAACCCATGAAGGGACACTTGAATGTGTAGTGCCCATAAAACTCATAGAGTGTGCATGGTTGGTTTGTGCACCACAGAGCGTTACGTCTTGGTGCATTTGGTCATGGGGGGTTCTGGGCTGGCCGGAGGATTCGGTTGTTGACCACCTCCCTGAGGTTGGTTATTTCCTTGGTTACAGGGCCAGTTATTCCTAACTTTCCCTTGTTGATTGTTGGGGGCAGGCTGGTTGGGACCATTTTGCTGTGCAAACACCTGTCCCAACGGAGCGGGAGGAGTGGGGGCAGGGGCTTGAACTAGTTTCACTGGAGGTGCATAGTAGATTTGTGGAGGTGGTGGTGCCACAAATGTGGGAATTTGCCCCACATACTGCTATGTTGGCCAAGCCATGGCTTGATCCTGCTATGGTGGCGCAGTTTGTGCATAGGAAGTTATCGCTCCGGACTGAGACATCATTCTAGCATAGTCTGGATCTTGGTTTTGGTAAGCAACATTAGCGGTGTTGCTTGGTTGTGGTGTAACAGCAGGTGATGTTGGTCGAGGTCGTGGTTGTTGGGAGACTGACCCTATGATGTCGTCTACAGTGCGGGATGCCTCTGGTGCATCGCGATATGAGGTACTTGGATGGGTAGTGTCTGGAATGATGGTGTACAGGTATCTAGACTGGGCATAAATGAGATCAAATTGTTGGGCCTTCAGTATGGCCTCTTCTTCATATTGAGGACATTCAGATGCGACGTTCTTTGCGATGGGTGGGAGAAAAGTCTTAAGGAACCAATCCAAGAATATCATGTCGTCTAGTTGGATTTTGCATAAGCTATGGCATCACCGCCACTCATGGATATGGTCAGTTAAGTGAGTGGCGGTGCTTTGGCGACAGGATAATAGGATCTCCACCCCCTTGTCATATCTGACAGGGAGTTGGACATACTGTAGGAACATGAAGGATAGGGAGTTGAAGTCCGGATACTTGGCTTGCGGCAGCTCAATGTACCATTTGGCTGCAGCACCTGTAAGGGTGCATTGGAACAGCCTCAGCCTAATGGAGTCGTCTACAATGCTGTTGGATGAGCACCATAGATGGAATGTCATTATGTGGTTTTGGGGACATTGCCCAGCTTTGCCTTCAAACTTAGGGATGTCTGATGGCAGCTTAGTTGGCATAGGTGGCCAAAAATCTTGGTGGCGAATGGGGTCGTTTGTTAATCTAGCCAAATTAGGCAAGTTCAAACGAGCCATCAAGGGAATATTTGATCCCAAGTTAATGTGGGATGGGGCTGCAATGGGGGTGGGGTTTGCAGGTGCATAGTGCATCTGGACAGCTGGGGGGGCTTGTGGTGGCACCATTGCGGATGGGCCAATGCCCCCAAGTGTTGTGTGGGGGTGGTATGGGTGGCGCGGGCATTGCCCCCATGTATGACAGTAGGGGTAATGTAGGTGGCCAGTGTATTTCCCCCCTGTGTGGCAGGAGGGGTAGTGTGTGTGGAGGGGCCATTACCCCTACATGTTACCACTGGGCCAGCTTGGTTGGTCACTACAGGTGGTGGCAATTGACTAATGACAGTCTGCATGACTATGCTTGGACCACTTGCCAAGTTGTGGGTGACAGGTTGTGATCATGTGGACATGGGTCCACTTGCTAAGGTTAGGATGGAAAATGGATTCGGGTTTGCACTAGCCATGGGGCTTCATGGTGCGGTGTGGAGGTCTGGTTCAGACTGATATGGGTCTAAATCAGAATCAGAGGCTGTGTGTCCCTCTGACAGTGTGGGAGATTGTTGAGAGCGGCTTCGACGGTGCCGATCAAGTGTTCCAAATGGTGGTGGTTCACCTCTTAGGCATGAGGAAGATCATGGAGGATCAATTGTGTTCACTTTTGTGTATGAAACTAGTGGGTATGAGATTTGGACCCCGGTTTCAGTGGCTTCCTATTGGCTGAAGGTGGTCTCTCAGCCACCAAGACTGCCAGAAGCCAGCGCTTGGCTTGTTCCTCACGGTTGCTTCTACTCAATCGGAAGGGGTCGTTGCCCATTTCGCTTAGCAATTATTCTTAGCGGCCAGCTACTTTGGGGTTCCTGTGGTACTCCTCATAATTAGTTTCTGGGAAAATCCCAAGTACTTCCCACAGTTGAAGCAGTCAGGGACTTATGTCCTCAAAGACTGTAGAATTGATTGAACTTAGTGTACATTTGATAAATTTTAAGGCTTACTGAGCGTCATGAACTGAGTTGGGTTAATTATTTGGTATGGTGTGTTGGTTTGCTTGTTTGCTTCTTTTATTTGGTTGCTGCAATATGGTTTTGTCATAGTTTTGTATGCAAGCATAAAAATAAATTTGTAAACAAGTACAATGATTAACCCTGGATTGTTGGCCTAACTAAATGTCTACCTCATAGTGATATTCGTCTTCAACCAAGAGAAGGTGTTGGCCTCTCAACACAATGGGACTAAGCCCATCCATAGATCCTCAAGTCACCTCCTGGATGCTAGGTTGGTCAACAAGGAGGACGCTTAGCACCGTGAGAATCCCTCCTTCTCTACCCCCTCTACCTTCCAGGTCACCTGGTTTTAGTGGTTTCGGAAAAATATCATGGAGTGCCTAGATCTATACAAGCTTGCCCTTCGTCGTATCCCAGAATACCTCGGAGGGTGATGACTAGGTAGAGGAGGAAGGGGGAAGCAAGATAGTTATTTTTAAGGTATTTTTAGTTAGACTAGTTTGTTTTATTAAGCCTTAATGGTTCATTTAACATTTACACATTGTTCATGAAATTATTTGCAGAAAATACAAACTGAAACTGAAAATGACCTGCAATGGTGGATAGATGCGGCTGGGATGAACTAACAGTCCTCTGAAACTGAAAATTACTATCTATTAATCTTAAATTCAACTTCTATGTGACAGGCCGCACATTTCTGACCAAATCTAGCGAGGGGGTCATGAGATTTTTTCATAAATCAGCGAAGGGGTCGCACAGAATGCAAAAACAGCCGCAACCTGAGTTTCTAGGCTGAATTCGCACTTAAATTGGGATTAAGTGCACCCTGGGTGCACTTGTTTGCTCATTAAGAGCACCCCAGTCTCACCTTTTTCCCCGATAAGAGCGCCCTGCTCTGGAATGAGGTTTTTTGGTGAGACAGAGTCAGATCTGGCCGACAGGATCTGGTACTGGGGTCAATCTGACTAGGTTTTTCCTAACAAAGGATTCGGTAGTAACTAAAACATGAAGTAAATAGGATTTAAGATAGATTTAATAAGAAATTTTTTGAAAACTAGGGTAAAATTGAAAAAACTTGAAAAAATGAAATTTTGTCCCACGGATCCTATGGGATCAACCTGGTATGGTCGCCAATGCTGTAGTGGGGATTTCTCCTCACTGCAGGAGTAGGAATGGCTCCCTTATGCCTAGAGGGCACAAGGGTAGGTTCCTACTATTGGAAAATAGGAAAAACGAAATGGAAATGCAAGTAAGCAGAACAGTAAATTAAACTAAGCTAATCTAGTGAAAAAACCAGAACTAAACTAAATCGTAAGCAAGAGCAAAGAGAAGAAGTGGAAGCCTTGTGAATCACTATACAGAAAATGGGTTAGGGTTCCACCTGCTTAAACCTTGCAAAACAAACCTAAGCTACAATGGAGAAACCTGCAAACAATGTTAAATAAAACTTGCAAGAAACAATGGTTAGAAGTCAAAGCAATCTAAATAACTAAGAAGTAAATACAAAAAAAACAAATAGACCTTCTCTTAGTGGGTAATGGGCCACCATGCCCTAGCTCCTGGAAGCCTCTCTCTCTTGGTTGGGGGAGCAATGGCTCAAATGGGAATGGATGTGGAGGAGAGGGAATGTAGGTGGTTTGAGAGGCAAAGGTCTCAAACCATCCACGGGCAACATAACAATAGGCAAGGGAGAAGTGTGTTGAGAGTGACCCCCCACCCTCCTTTTATAGTTTTTCCAAGGGATTTTTAGGGTTTTAAGCCCTTGGTCAGGGATTTAGCCCCTTTTTGGGGCCTTTAGCCCCTTCCACCCTAACTTTATCCCCTTTTAGGGTTTTAGCCCCTTTTTGAGGGCTTTAGCTCCTAGGGGGCTATTTTGGGCTCCTTTTTGGGGTTTTTAGACCTTTTCTTCATCCTTGGGCTCTTTGGAGGTGTGGGGGTCAAATGGAAGGTCTTATGGAGTGGAATGAGTGTTGTGAGATGGTGTCCTTGGGTGGTGTAGGCCATTAAGAGCTATGTGGGGGATTTTTGGGTCACAACCCTCACACATCAGGGGGCAATCTGATAACCCAAAAAATACCTCACTCATCTCTACATGGCCTACACCACCTAAGGACACCCATTCACGTCCCTCCATTAGACCCCCACACCCTCAAAAAGGCTTAAGGACGAAGAAAATGGCTTAAAAACCCAAAAAAGGAGCCTAAATAACTCTCCTAGGGGCTAAAGCCTCCAAAAAGGGGCTAAAACCCCTCAAAGGACCCTAAAACCCTAAAAGGAGCTAAAGTTAGGGTGGAAGGGGCTAAAGCCCGGACCAAGGGCTTAAAACCTTAAAACCCCCAAAAAAGCTATAAAAGGAGGGTGGGGGGTCACTCTCAAAACACTCCTCTCTTGCATACTGTTATGCTGCCCGTGGATGCCTTGAGACCTCTTTGCCTCTCAAGCCACCCACATCCCCCTCTCTTCTACTCACATTCCCCATTGAGCCATAGCTACTCCTCCATTGCTAAGTGAGATAGAGAGGTGCTTCCTTCCAGCCAAGCCATGGTGGCCCATTTCACCAAAGGAGAGGTATAATATTGTCTTGTTTATGCATTTTTCTTTAGTATTTTAGTTGATTTCTGACCCATGTTTGTTTGCAGGTTTATTTCTATTCATTAGTTGTTTGCAAGTAGCCAAGGCAAAGCCCTAACCTTGTTTGCAGAGGGGCTCACGACCATTCTTTCTTGTTCTTTGCTTTCTGTCCATTCTGCTTTCTTTTCAGCATTTTCACACGCAGGAACCTACCCTTCTGTCCTATAGACAAAAGGGAACCATTCCTGCCCCTGTAGCAAGGATAAATCCCTGCTACATGGTGGTGGCCCCATTTGTTGGTCTAGCAAAAAACAGACTGCCATAGCACTATCTTCAACAGAGGTTGAGTATCGAGGAGCGGTGAATGCTTTCATCCAAGCAGTTTGGTTGCAAGGTATTATTTTAGAGTTTTATCTTGGTAGTACTTTGTCCACTGTCCTCTTTTGTGACAATGAAATTGCTATTAAGATATCCACAGATCTAGTTACCAGGCAGAGAACCAAGCATGTAGAGATCCACATGCACTATATCAAGGAGCTAGTGCATGATAGGACCATCATTCTGCAATACTTCCCGACTGATGAGCAGATTGTAGACATCTTCACCAAGAGATTTTTAGAAAATAAGTTCACTTACCTCCGTTCATTGTTGGGGGTGAGTTCATCAGGGTGATTCAGACTACTTTCAGTGTTCAGCTTGAGGGGGGGGTTTTCTCACTGGGTTTTCCCTCTTTTCCTCACTTAGTTTGTTTTTTGAGAATTGTTTCAGTTTCAGAATTGTACAGGGTGACCTATGGCCTTAGTTTCCAGGGCCCTAGCATTTTTATGCATTTATGTTTTCTATCTCCTCCTGAGTATAGCTTAAGGGGGGGTGTTGGAGACATTTACCACCATACACACTCATTTTGATCAATTTGGCCTAGTTAAATCACTATCCTAAGTATTATTGACCTAATTGACATCACTGGAGCATTAAATGACATCAGCTAGATCACACCCACGCCTACCTTCAGTCAAGGAGGCTAACTTAGCTTTCTCCTACATTCGGGGAGGCTAACTGGAGCACTCCGGGGGTGATTTGAGTGTCATTAATGCACTTTATTCCTAATTGATGGTTACAATCAGTTAAACGGAGCAGTGAAGGTGCCTCTCCTCATTAAATTGATTATTTAATTATTATTTAATGAACTGGAGTCAAAAGGGGCACCTCCAACCACTTATGATGTTCAGTTACACTTCAGTTAACCTCATTGGGGTTCATTGGAGTCATTGAAGCGCTACCACTTGATGGTTGGCTTGTTGTGACATGTGTCTAATCTCTTTCATTTAAGACTCAGTCATTTACTGCACTCCGACTTCAGTTAGGGCTCAATTGATTGAATTAGGGTTTTGATCAGTGGTTAACTTGAGTGTTGACTGTGGCTTACATTCAGTTAAGATAAACTCACTCATTCAATTCGAATGACCTCCTTGAGTATTCGAATTGCTATTCATTCATGCTTGCAGCATGACATTGTAATGTAATTACTCATTCTTTGTGTGAATATACAGAGCATCTACTCATTCCGTAGTCCGATTACACCATTTTCATGAGTTATTTGTTATTAATCTTTGATGAGACTTGTGTTTAGTCCCTAGATCACTATGCAAGTTTAATAGCTAAGGCCTTACACAAGAAGAAATTGGTCATGGATAAGAGGATTATTGCTGATTCAATCAAGGATCACCTCATACCATAGGTGCCCTCCATAAAGACACCTAAAGAAATGTTTGATGCCCTGACCAAGCTATTTGAAGGGAAGAACATAAACCGAAAGATGACTTCAAGGAACCAGTTAAAGAATGTGAAGATCCAGAATGCAAAGACGATACAGTCATCATTCTGTTTTTCAGGTATTTCTTGTTTTTGGGGTAGCGGGGTCCGTCAAAAGTATGTCGAGTGGGTACTCGTTGGATGCAGAATTTAATTCCACATCCAACAAGCTCTCCCAATCGAAATTTGAGTAAACACACAGGGAGATATGTCAAAAATACAAACAAAAAAGTAGTTTTTTTCTTTTCTTCCTCCAAAATTAATAAATATTATTTTATTATTTTAACTATTATTTTATTAGTTCATTTTAGGAGGCCCATTTTGAGTTGAAATTTCCTCTAATGATTGGATTAAAAAGGCATGAGGGTTGCATTTATAGATGGCCAAGTTCTTATGTGGCCAAAGGGAAAGACCATAGATGATGTAGTTTTGATTGGGGAGCAAGAGGGAGGATTATACAAGCTAAAGGGCCAACCAGAACAAGCCTTGGTCCATGACTCAGTAGAGGCAAATGAAATTCAGCACAGAAGGCTTGCACATGTGCACTATAGGGAACTACCACTTGGAAGAAAAGTTGTTGAAGGTCTTCCAGAAATACAGACAAAACATGATGGTGTTTGCAAAGGATGTGCGAAAAGAAAGAACACAAAGAAGACATTTCCAAGTTGCGAGAGCAAGGAAAAAGGAATCTTGGAAATCATTCACTCTGATGTATGTGGACCAATGTCATCCAATTCATTAAGCAGATATGTATACTATGTTTCTTTCATTGATGATTTTTCTAGGAAGACATGGATATACTTGTTAAAGAACAAAGATGAAGTATTCAGCAAGTTCAAGGAATTCAAATCCTTGATCGAGAACCACACAGAAAATAAGATCAAAACCTTTCGATCATACAATGGTGGAGAATTCACATCAAATGAATTCAAAGAGTTATGTAGAGATTCAGGGATTAAGAGGGAGTTGACCACTCCATATAATCCACAACAGAATGGGGTTGTGGAAAGGAAGAATATAACGATCATGGAAGCTGCAAGGGCAATGCTTCATGATCAAGATATTCCCATGCATCTATGGGCAGAAGCTACTAGAACAGTTGTGTATGTACAAAACTGTACTCCACATAAAGTACTCGAGAACAAAACACCTGAAGAAGTCTTCTCCGGCAAGAAACCAGAAGTCAATCATCTCAGAATATTTGGTTGTCCAGTGTACATACACATTTCGAAAGAAAGGAGGACAAAGTTAGATCCTTTAGGGAAGAAGGGTATATTTGTGGGATATAGTAAAAGCTCGAAGGATTACAGAATATACTTCCCAGGATTCAACAAGATCAACATCAGCAAGGACGTAACATTTGTTGAAGACTCAACTTACAAAAAATCCAGAAAGAGACCTGCTAAAGAACCTGAAGAAACAGAAGTACCCAGAATTCAAGACACAACTATGAACGATACAACTCAAGAAGAAGATCGAGAAATAGAAGAACCCGAGGAACCTGTAGATCCACCCCAAGAGAATAATCCTCATAAAAGGAAACCTGCATGGGTACGAGAAGCTATCCAAGGTGCAGAAAGATATGGGGCTCCAGAAGAAATGCATAGAGAAAGGAAAAGAACCAAGTCTTGCTCTGGTTATGTAGCACTATTATGTGACATCATTGATAAAAAACCTTCCAACTATGAAGAAGTGGCAGAGAAGAAAGAATAGAAGGACGCTATGATCAAGGAGTACCAATCAATCATGAAGAATGATGTCTGGGATGTTGTCCCTAGATCAGAGGGGAAGTCTGTTGTGACCTCCAAATGGATCTATAAGATCAAGCATGTTGCAGATGGAAGCATAGAGAAATATAAAGCAAGATTTGTGGTTCATGGCTACTCCCAGAAAGAAGGAATAGATTATGAAGAAAAAATTTCACCTGTAGCCAGATACACTTCCATTAGATCAGTACTTGCACTAGCTACAGTGATGAAATGGAAGATACACCAGATGGAAGTCAAGACTACTTTCTTGAATGGTGTAGTGGAAGAGGAAGTGTATGTGGAGAAGTCGTTCGGTTTTGAGACACATGACAGAGAAACTCATGTGTGTAAGCTGAAGAAAGCCCTATACGGTTTGAAACAGGCACCTAGGACATGGTACGGCAGAATTAACAGCTTCCTATCCATTTTGGGCTTTAGCAAGAGTAAAGCAGACTCCAACCTTTACTACAAGGTTGAAGAAAGGATCCCAATGATACTCCTACTATATGTAGATTATTTGTTTATAACATGTGAGGATGGGTTGATTACTGATACGAAGAGGAAGCTTGTTGCTGAGTTCGAAATGAAGGAATTGGGTATGATGCATTACTTTCTAGGCATGGAGGTGTGGGAGAATGCAGATGGAATCTCCATGGGACAAGGGAAGTATGCAGTAGAGATCTTGAAGAGGTTCGGGTTGATGGACTGCAAGGCCATGACCACACCTATGGCATCAAACCTGAAGCTATTGAGTGATGCTTCATCAGAGTTGGTTGATGCTACGATGTATCATTAGATGATTGGGTCCTTGATGTACCTCACGAACATGAGACCAGATATTTTCTTTGCTGTGAACACATTGATCCAGTACCTGACGGATCCTAGACATGTTCACCTCTTTGCTGCAAAGCATATTCTGAGGTGCCTGAAGGGTACAGTTGAGTATGGGCTCAAGTATGAGGTGAATCAGATATTAACCTAGAAGGTTATGTGGATTGGGATTGGGAAGGAAATTCCATTGATAGGAAGAGCACTTCTAGGTGTTGCTTCAGTATGGGATCAGGTGTGATCTCTTGGTTTAGTAGGAAGCAATCCTGCGTGGCACTAAGTACAGCCGAAGCAGAGTATGTTGCAGCTTGTTCAGCTAGTTGTGAGGCAGTATGGCTGACGAAGCTACTGTTTGACTTATTTGATCTCTAGTTGGATTCTACTTGTATTTATTGTGACAACCAAAGTTGTGTGAATTTTTCGAAGAACCTAGTGTTCCATGACAAGTCGAAGCATATCGAGATCAAATACCACTATATCAAGGATATGGTGTAGAGGGGAGAAGTGAAGCTCTAGTATGTTGCGACGAACGAGTAGATAGCTGATGTGTTGACCAAGCCATTAGCCAGAGTGAAGTTTGAGTACTTCAGGGAGAAGCTTGGTGTTCATCAGATCGAGGTTCCCTACAAGGGGAAGTGATGAGTCTGTGAGCCCTTCTGACATGGTGGTAGGTGGGGCCTCCCATAGTCAGATATAAGTGTTGAGCCCTTCTGACATGGTGGTAGGCAAGGCCTCCCATTGTCATATGTAAGTGTTGTGGCTTTCTAACATGGTGGTAGGATTGGTTCCTCCCATTGTAAGATGTAAGTGATGAGTACTACATCCAGTATGAAAAAGGGTTGACTCTGTAGTGGAAATCCTTGAAGATGCAAGGTACTGCATCCAGCATGAAAAAGGGCTGACTCTGTAGGGGAAATCCTTGCGAGAGGCAAGGTGTTGCATATAGTATGAAAAAGGACTGGCTCTATAGGGTAAATCCTTGTGAGAGGCAAGGTGTTGCATCCAATATGAAAAAGGACTGGCTCTGTAGGGGAAATCCTTGCGATAGGCAAGGTGTTGCATCCAGTATGAAAAAGGACTAGATCTGTAGGCAAAATCCTTGCAAGAGGCAAGGTGCTGCATCCAGTATGAAAATGGACTGGCTCTGTAGGGGAAATCCTTGCGAGAGGCAAGGTGCTGCATCTAGTATGAAAAAGGACTGGCTCTATAGTGGAAATCCTTGCGAGAGGCAAGGTGCTACATCTAGTATGAAAAAGGACTGGCTTTGTAGGGGAAGACCTTGCAAGGAAAGGTAGTACATCCAGCATAAAAGGGTTGGATCTGTTGATAAAGACCTACATGGAGGCTAGAACTACAACCAACATGGAAAAGGGATGGCTCTGTAGAACTTCCTATGACAAGAAGAATTGAGAGATAGCACCAGTTGATCGAGATAGTGAAAGCAGTATTGTCGATGATGATCTAGTGATGATCCATCTTTGATGATGATCCATTGATGATCCAAACTTGATGTTGATCCAGTGATCCAGATTTGATGATGATCCAAATGTGATGTTGATCCAGAGAAGAAGACTTGTGCTGATGAATTGTGTTAAGAGAATACCTTCCATGTTAAGAGGGAGTGTTGATGTATTTGTAACTTCAGAATGTATTCACTTGTATATATTATGTATTATACCCCGATGTTCCTATCGGGAAGTATCAGTAATGTAATTGAGTCATGTCATACCACGATGTTCCTATCGGTAGAATCAATAATGTAAACAAGTCATGTAAAGTCATAGAGGGTAACCCTCCTTATTGATCAAGGGTTAAAGTCCCCACAGTTAGGGGGCCCTAGGGTTATTAGACTCTCCTAGAGAAGTTGGACCTAGTGATTTATTGTCAAGTCGGGAATTAGTATAAATAGAGAGTGAGCCTCTCCATTTATCATACAATCACTCACACTTAGTTGTAGCAAATAAGTGAGAGATAAGGAGCTGGGATAAGAGAGAGAACAGTTGCCGGAGATCATCTTACTGTCTTTGGATTTTACTGTTGTTATTCGTGCTTATTCTATCTCTGAGGAAGTTGCGGGGTTTTCTCCTTTATGGTTTCCCCGAGGAAAATATTTGTGTCCATTGTCTCTTGTGATTGATTGTTGTGCATGTTATTCTCTCATATAAGATCCTAAGATAATACTATCTAAATTGATAAAAATATAACAGTATCTTGCAGTGGGAGGACTGTGGGAAGACGAGTGTTTCACCATCTGCACCACTCCTACATTTCGCCAGTGTGGGAGTAGAAGGATTACAATTATTGGCTGGGGTTGAAAAAGGGTTTTAAAGGATCGTTGTACTCGATTTCAAACTATGGGGTATGTTTTCTCTCTAAGTGAAAACCCTGGTTGTCCGATTTTTAGGGGTTTTTTTTCTGGTAGTCATGGTTTTCTCATTTACATGGCCAATTGTGTTGGGGTTTACTCTACCCAGGGATATGTGTTTCCCTATGAAAATCCTTAGTTCCCTTGAAATGGATTTTACTTGCTTGCGAACCGTATCTAGAATTTCCCTAAAGAAGACTTAAGCCTATTGTTTAAATTCTCATTTCAGTATTGCCTTGTTAGGGTGGAATAAAGACTTTGTTGAGATCTATCATGATAATATGGTAAATATTTCTTATTAAATATGGCTTCTTGATTTTCTAGGTTATGTACAATGGCAGAGTTATCAGATGTAGTTACATACATTTGAAATGAATCTAGCACATTCTTTTATGGTTTTAACAGGCTCATCTTCTATATAACACTATGCCTCGAAAAGGAAAGAAGAAGGTTCATGCCATGGAGGATGATCCATAAGTAGAGGTCATAACGCAAGTAGAAATCATATATAAATATACCAAAGATTCTACTAGCATTGAGCATGATCACAGATGGGGAAAAATCTACCAAATGATCAAGGACTTGAGTGTACTAGATGCAGGGTTAGAGGATTTTCCAATATACGCAAACATAGAAAGGTCAGTTATTATGAAGGCTTCCACACGACCGGAACTCTTTCCATGTGCAGAAGTGATCGGCTGGATCCTCCCAAAGGCACCATAACCAAGATGATTATATCAAATGTTGATGGACAAGGTTTTGCTGCTTATATCCCATCTTATGTAGCTCAATACTGCAAGCTTCCCACTCTTTAGATTTATCTAACGGAAAAGTGGTTAAAAGAGCTAGACCTCGATATTTTTTACTGTGTCCGAAGAATGATGGTCCACGGGAAGCAATTCCGTATGAGTCCTACCACGGAATATGAAACCGCAAGCTTGTGCACTTCATATAGTCTTTTAGCTTTAATGTTGAACAGTATTTTTTCCCGAGCAAATGGAAAATGTTACAAAATAAGTTGGGTGCCAATGATTTATTTTTTGGCCACCCAAGGTACCATTTTCAACTGGGCTGATATAATATCCAACAACTTGTCCTCATGTATAAGCGCAATGCTTGGAGGTATCTCACAAAAGAAGTCAGAGTTCTATATGAGATCTTTTCTGATTGATTGCATTTTGTGCATTCAACAGTTCCCAGCACTGAATTACCAGTGGGATAAGACCAAAAACGCTATTTATTCTGTATACCAGTTGTTTTGGGCACACAAATACTTCAGCCATTACAAGAGCACCTGCAAATATTTCATAATTCCAATGTACAAGTTAATATTCCTTATAGAATGCAACTGCATGTCTGAGAAAACATTGAAGATTGTATAAGACAATGGCCATTATTACCTAACAGAAGAAGGTCTATTTGGAAAAACTAGGGCTCCTTCTCAGTTACCAAGATACGCCATGGACTATGTTGTTCATAAAGAAGTGGTGAGACATATTCACATTGATGGGATTGGGAACTTCTTAGTTGATAAGAAAAATTCTGTGTTCCCACCACTCTTGTTCTATATAGGTAGTTATAAGTTCTCCAAGGTGAAAAGTGAACCGGAGTTTGTAAAGGAGTTAGAATACTTTCGCTTTGGAGAAATAATTTTTCATAGAAATGATTCAGAGAACAAGGTTGCTAACTATTGTGCAGCAGTAGGGGTACATTTTGAGTACACGGACTACTGGGATAAAAATGAAGAAATATTCTGCAATATGATGGCTTTAAGAAGACGATTCAAGCAAAATATAACAACTGTGGGTGACAAGGGAAGTAGTATTAAAGCTGCTGAGCAACAAAAGAAACAAGAAGAAGAAGCTGCAAAGAAGAGAGAAGAAGAAGCCCTCAAATTATTACAGGAAGCGAAGCAGTGATTATCAGAAGAGGAACAATAGAATAAACAAGAGGAAGAAGCGCAAAAAATGTAGGAAGAGGTTGAAAAGATAAAACAGGAAGCAGCTTCCCAAGCAAGATACCAAGCAGAGAAAGCAGTTGAAGAGCTTTGGAAAAAGGAGCAGGAGGAACATGATCATGCTAATATTGAGCAGACACAGTCTTATGATATTCCATTGGAGCCATATGTCCCATCAAGTAGCACAACCACAGAAGATGCAACCCCCTCAGGAGAACTATAGGATTAAACAAATTGATGCTAAGTTAAAAGAAATAGCACCCATCTTGTCAGAATTCTGAAAGAGGCTATCAGATTTGGTCGATCTTGTGAAGAATCGGCTAGCATGGATAGGATCCAACCCGACCTTTCCAACAAATATGCCTCAGAAAAATGCGGGAAGTCTAAAGATGGAAGTGGCCATATTGAATTTTGGGTGCAATGCAACGGTCATATTAAACACAGCTATTGATAAAACTATTGAAAAGTGCACTAAATCTACAAAGGAATGAGTGTTGTTCACAATCAATGCATGATTTTAGAAGGTGCCCTAGATCAAGATTTCCCAGCCAGGGAGGAACATTTAAAGAACTTACAAGAGAGGCTGTGAAAGGAGAAGAGAACATATCTAAAATTGAAGATGTTAGTAAGGAATCTATCGGAATCTGGATTATACAAGTTTTAGTCCACAAGCACCTGTTGGAGGAATCACTGAGTCATAATACACCCAAAGTGAAAGAGATCGAGTCCCAGTTGCCAAAAGCATGAAGTGGAAGTGCGTGTTCTGGATCTAGTTGAATATCAAGTCATCAATGAAGAATCCCAAGCATGGAGTGTTTTCATTAAGACACCAACTGGGCCCACTTAAATATGTATTATTCACAGACTAAGAATTACGTAACATTTTGTATTTATTCCTTTTTTCTAGTAAACACACTAGAAGACGAAATTTTGTAAATGAAGAATTGGGGAAGCCCAAGAGGCTGGGGAAAATTAAGAGTCATTTTGTAGTTTGTATAAGTAGGATAAAAGTAGAGGATAGAAGGACCTTTCTCTAGCATAGTTACTGAATCTTTTTGTAAGAAGAACTATTTCCTTTTATAATAAAGAAGATGGAATTTTTGCTGGAGAGAGTATTGCATAAGCCTCAAAGCATGTTGTGTAAAGCTGAATGAAGAACTATTTCTTTTTTAGCATGATATACAATCCGTGAGATCGTTCCTAACCCTCTGAACTATTTTTGTGTTATGATTGATTTCATGTTATGTGATGAAGCTTATGCAATAATGAATGATGAGTGTTTTAACGTCACTGATCTATCTCTGTGTTAACTTCCTGCTGTATGTATGTATCCTAGATTAATCAATTATTTCTAGAGTTATTTATGCAAACCAGTGCAGTACATCATTCATCTTATTTAATATCAATCTTGCTCCCTTGGGATAGGCTATAATATATTTATATTAGTTGTTATGTTACTGTTACTTGCATTTAATCTAGGTACTTGCATTTCATACATAAAAGATAAAATATATAAACGGTGGATTGGGTCGCAACCGGTAAAAGAGATTTAAGAATACACTTTAACTCTATGGTAGATGGACCAAACCGCAAACCAGATGGATTCCCCATACCAAACAATAAATGATCTATTTGGGAATAGTTATTGGGGAGAATCCCTACTGTCGGTACCTGGGATTTTTCCAGGCATCAACAGTACCAAAATAAGAGTTGCAACCTATTGGAACTGTCCATAATTACATATTAAAGAACTGCAAGGTCTTCATCCACGTCCTTCCTTTTGTGCAAATCCATCTATGTGAATAAATTTATTGATGTTGAACATAGGTATAAATCATTGGATTACCAACCAATGAGGAGAGTTGTTAACCAATGTGAGATATTCCATCGTTAATGCTAATGGAAATAAAGGCACTCGGTACATCCTAACAATTATGATTAGATTTGTTGAAATTGAATGAGCTGTAGAATTCACTTTACCAAGAAACATTAATTTATTTACTTAGAAAATGACAAGGATACCTTCCATTAAGGCATGCAGGCTTCAGGGTACCCAATAATGTCTCGAGTTTCAGACCTAGAAAATGTTTTGAAGTCGATGGGTTGAAACTTGCTGGAAGGAAAGACTTAATGAATCTCCCATCATCTAGTTGAGCACATTACCAAAATTATTTTGTAGAAATGAAATAGACATCACAAACAAACTTTATTATGGAGTCTAGACATCTAGTCACTTGGTTTTCACAGTAAAGCTTATTTTTCTCTTTACTTTAATTTTAATTTTTATTATTATTTCCTATACTAACCTACTCTACTGGAAGTGAAATGATCCCTTCAAGTGTATACATACTTCCAGTGTAACCATCTACGAATCAAGATTCTAGGAATACTCATATCCAATGTTGAAAAATAGGTG
Organism: Pseudotsuga menziesii; assembly: GCA_001517045.1. Taxonomy (NCBI): domain Eukaryota; kingdom Viridiplantae; phylum Streptophyta; class Pinopsida; order Pinales; family Pinaceae; genus Pseudotsuga; species Pseudotsuga menziesii. Next base: position 21,328 of record LPNX010774410.1, read on the forward strand.
TTAACAAGTACCCAGATATGATGAATTGACTTCTCACATGATCTGGATGTTAAGAATTACTGAGAAATGGAGGTCAGGGACTATTCCATATTCAACATAGGAAGACAACACCTTATCATCCTCAGGTGAATGGAATGGTTGAAGCCTTCAACAAGATTGTGGAGAATGCATTAACCAAAGTGTGTAATGTGCACCAAGATGATTGGGATCAAAAAGTTCTAGCCATGCTTTAGGTGCATCGCACCACTTGTAAGCAACTGATAGGGCACACTCCATTCAGACTGGTGTATGGACGAGAAGCTATTGTGCTAATGGAGTACATTGTTCCAAGCCTATGGACTGCTGCGATGATGGAAATGACTGATAGAGATGTCATCAAGCAAATCCTTGTCGTATCTCGTTCAGATGGAAGGAGAACGCTTCGTCACAGGGTTCCACCAAAACATAGAGAAGTAAAGGAAAAAATCATGGCATGATCGCCATATCCATATTAATCTATTCAAAGTCGGAGGACTTCTTTTGTTGTATGATAGTAAAATTTTCAAACATCCAGGGAAGTTGAAGACGCATTGGCTAGGGCCATATTTGATCACGTGCATCACTGACACGGGTGCAGTAAAACTGCAGAAGCTAGATGGAACGCACATCGCAAGAATGATCAATGGAAGTCACCTCAAACCTTACTATGATGACCACGACATGCCTGGGTAAGGTCGTGTCATGTGTGAAAAAAAAGAGAGAAAAAAGGGAACGAAACTATTATGTAGCACGTCTACGACAGAAGCAGGTAAATCACAGCAAAAATTGAGAATGACAACTGGTTGTCATTAAATCCTGGATAACCGAGAAGATATAGGAAGTTATGAAAACAAAGCGTCATTAATTCAAAAAAATACGAGGAGAATGATGGTGTGCTTTTTCGTCCCATCAGTAATCTCTATCATAACTTCCATAACTATCCTAACAGGTACAAATCAGCACTCAAGTAGGTGAGTTAATTGTGGAATGCATCGAATGAGAAGCCCATGTGATCGAAAAGACATTGATCTTCCATGCAATGATCACATGAGGCATGAGTGCACCTCTTTCAATATCGGGCTTTGTCGTCAAGGTTCAGTTTACTTGCATAGAGAGAACTAGAGAGAAATAGATATTGAGATTGAGAGCCGAAGCTAATGGTTATTGATATTTCCAGTGCCAGTGAGCAATATAATGTGAGTATCACCTCATCATGTCCGATCGAAGAAGAAATTCTATCGTCAAAAATTACAGCAGGAAGAATAAGAACTTGAAATAAGGGTGCGATCAAACCCGCAAATAACTCATATGGCTAGTTTGGCCTCTAGTTCAACTATTTTTCCTGGATCTGGTTCGGCATCTGCAGTGACCCTGGTTCAAACTCCTCTTGTGAACATACCGACTGCAGAACCGCAACCCTTCATATCAGAGAGAGACATCCTAGGCACTTTAGAACTGTCGGTCAGGGTGTCGAAGCCTTCAAAGAAAAAGTGTAAGGCCACTGAAGAAATACCGATTGAGGAAGGACCATATTCTCCACCACGTAGAGATGCGAATTCCACCATTGAAGACCAGAACCTGTTGCCACAGTATGTTCGTCCAAGGGTAGACGACACACAAGAGGTGAAGCTTATGGAAAAAGCATGCTCTTCCTTGGTCTCGCCGCAAATCCCTACTGATGTACCACTGCTCATGAACATAATCCCAAAGCTGGCCAATTTTCAGTTTGAGGACATTGATACTCGCAAGTAGGAGGCATTACAAAGGAAAAAATGCATGGTCACGACTCTTTCCATGCCACATGATCCCCTTCTCATAGCACCAATGGAGTGGGATCAAGGTGTTGACGACATAGGCCTACTCAACCTGCTGCTCATGCCACACTTTGGGCGGAGCATGCAAGTAACCATATATTTGTTAGGAATTTCAAGACAAGGTTGTTCCTGTGGCACAACCTGTGCCAAAGACTTAAAAAATTTCCCAGTGGTTTCATCCAACACACAAGCTTAAGGTATGTAAAATAGGTGCACGACGAGATAAAAGCAGGTAAAGGAAGAAGCGCAAGCGTAGAGCAAAGGAAGCTGCGACGAGGATTGTTACAACGAGGAAAGATAGATCTGAGTCGGTGGAAGAGGTAGGTAGAAGAGTTAAGGCTGAACAGGTGCAAGTCAAGGAAGACTGTAGAAGGACAAGCCGACAAAAGACTAAAGGACAGTTTTGCGGCTAGTTATGACCTGTACAGGCAGGCTTAAAGACGTTTTTGTGGCTAGTTATGGTTGTGGTAATGTAATGAAGGACTTTTGCTGCTGTGTATGGGCCAACATTAATGTAATGAAATATATTTTGTAGCTACTTGAGTCTATAATAATTGAAATGTACTCAGTCGACCCTGCGCGGTCTTGTAAACACTATAAATAGGAGGAACCCGCTCTGGATAAGGGTTAGCTTCAGAAAATAGTTAGCTTCAAGTTCAATCAGTTAGTATTAGTTAATACTAAGTTAATATCATAGAGGAGTCTGATAGTAGTAGGCTGTTGAGCCACGGATCTGTAGCTGAGTGCGCACACCATTTTGTAGGAGTTAATCTACAGCGGAGTGCGCAGACAGTAAAGTAGAAGAGTCAACCCAGGCTGTGTGTGGATCAGTAGGAGTAGATAGAAGAATAAACTAGAGAGAATGAGAGAAAGAAGAGTTGAGCTAAAATACATATCTTAAGAACATTCTGCAAGTCACAGACTGCAATGTGCTACCTATATTTCTCATGCCAGATGAAGAGCACCTTGGTGGTTTTTCCTAAATGGGTTTCCACGTTATTTCTTGTGTTGAATGGTGAATGTGAATGGTTGAATGTTTGATTATCTTCCATTATTTATAGTTATTATGTGAATAAATGTCGCAATATTGATGAATGCAGTAAATGAATGAATAACTAAAGCATTGTCGAGCACTATGTATTACTCCTATTAAAATATTTTTAAGTTATAATACTGCTACAGAGTTGTCATTTATGCTCAAGGAATCAGTTGTGTCGCACTATTGCACCAGCTACTAAGCTGTTTAAGGACAAGGTTGTGTCGCACGTTGGTTGCGCCTCTGCCGAGTAGTGAAAGACTCCGTCCCTCCATCTCTGTCGAGCGCCTTGGCTACATGCCAAGGGACTATGCTCCCTCGCCAACTATGGAAACATGGTTCTAGAAGTTACACATTAAGATATCTCGGGTGAGACTTCACCTGCCTCATGGGTGTTGCCGACTGAGCTTGCTCTGTCGGGCCGATGTCTTTGGGTGTTTTGTTGGTTTTTTTTTGTTGAACCTGGGTCGTGTAAGTAAGGAAAGGAGGCCAATGATAACTGACTCATACCAATGTTCACTGAATTCCCAATTTGCAAAGCTTCCTTGTCCAACATCTTTCATTACTAGCTATACTGAACGTATATTCTAGTACATACTCCTCATGTGGTGCTAAACAAGAAAGTAATTCTTCAATTTTAGGTTCCAACTATTGTTTTTCATCAGCCCTCTTCCATGATTCTTGGGTTCCTTCAACCAACGTGGAAGGATAGCTTAATGGATCTTCATGTTGTGTGTACCATGGATCTATTTTCTCCTTTGTATAGTAGACTTCTCTTCAAATCTAAATCGGACATGAGAACAAGGGTAAAGGAAATTCTTTGTGGTAATAAGCCTTTATTTTCCCAATAAATTCCTGAACATCCTTAAGTTTGTATTGCTTCAAAAATCCCGCTTCATAAATGTATCAGTAGCCAGGATATTACAATGCCTCTATGAAAAATTTTAATGTTTAAAAATACTGGTGTAACGTTAAAACAAAGTACTTTAAGAAAGAAACATACTTCTTACAAACTTGCAAATTATCAAGAAATAAATAAATATACCCAAATTTGCAAATAAATAAACACACTTTGCATAACACATTCTCACGAAGAAAAAAAACACTTATGGACAATAAACTTGCAAAAAGTAGACACACCTTCACAAAGTAGATCAAACACACGAATAAATAAACACACTTGCGAATAGGAAACTTACCTGCATGAAAAGGAACAACAAGGTTTTGGGGTGACCCACCAAAGTGGATGCGTCAGGATGTTACACCATGGAAATTTTGTAGTGAAGTCGTTTTTGCATCTTACTGTTTCCCCTCCTCCTTGTTGTGAAATGTAAAGGCAACTTATGTATTGAGACTTCAATCCCTTTAGTATCTCCTCCTCAATGACGCCAAAATATTGGTGAATTTTATGTCAAATAATTCTTATTATTAAATTGTCAACGAGGGAGGTAGCTTGTGAGATGCAAACACTATATGTGTAGGATTAAATCTCAATCTAGCCTAATCTAACCTAATCTAGTAATCATTAACTGTATTCAATATTAAGATTCCTAGTGCTAACCAAAAATCCAAATTCTATAGGGCACTCGAATTTTCAAGCTCTAATAAAAGAAAAGTTATGAAAGTGATATACTCCTCAAGCCAAATTCGATTTGATCCTAATTCTAAAACATATCCCTACAAGTGTAATAATCTAATGATCATTTCTCAAATTGATATGACTCAGAAACTAGTTTAAATGTACAGAAAACTATGCAGCAACATAGAAAACAGAGTATGTGATAGAAAGTAAACAATAGGTTTAAGAATTGATATCAACACAAAGTTTACCGTTTAGTACAATATGGAATTAGTTACTACATGAATTAAAAGCACATCTAAAGCTATAGTAAGATAATAAAAATTTAAGATTACAGACCTTAAGATTCATAAGAATTCTACAACTAAGTTTCTTACATTCATAAATTCAAACCTACAAAGATTAAGACTAAACTAAAATCCAAAGCAAAGTTTTAAACCTAGATCTCTTAAATGAAGAAATTGGAGCTCGTTTTTTAAAGCATCAAACATTATGTGCATTGATTCAATAATGGTAGAACAATAAGAATTATAACGAGAGCATAAAGAAATTCTTTTCAACAATTTCTATTGATGAAGTGAAATTCTTACAACTAAGAAATAAACAGAAAATTAAGAGAATAATTAACCAAACTATTTATACTAACATAAATAAAACTAAAGAGAAAGGGCTTATCATCCTCTTGGTGGATCCTTGCTAACAAGACCAAAAGTCCTTAAACAACCTGCAGAATTTAACTTGAGTTACAACCACGTAATAAAATCAAGAAAAATTTTTATATAAAAAACAACTTAAATTACAATACAAAGAAACTGTAAAACATCACTAATCTAGTAGAACAGAATCACATTCGAATTCAATCTCTTTTATTTCATTCAATTAAGAGAACCATCATTCAATTATCCTCCTATTGCATACAAGTCCATCTATTTATAATTCAAGAACTGGAACAGTTAACCCAATTCTACAGCAGCAATCCCTATCTTAGTTAATGATACATAACTGTTTCAAAAAATAGATAGGTCTAACATTTAATGATAATCAAAAGGATCCCATAATTCCTTAAATTGATATCAGATCTTCATCTCTATGACACATAGTGCATATAGATGAATATATCATTAAATCATATGCGTGAATCATAAAATAGAACTGAGCTGGATTAACACAATCCACTTTAAAATATCGTTTGAACAATTTGGCAGCTTTCGAATTAATAGTATGGGTGATCAAAATTCGAATAGGGATGCTCCAAAAATAGAATGATGCCACTAAATACCAAGTACGTTGCTGAAATCCCAATATGTTGCAGAATCTATCATGATTAGTCATGAGATCCTAAGAATCGTATCTAAAACATTAAATTGAAGGAAATTAAAGAGTTTTAATAAACAATTATACATGACTATACTTGTTGGGTAATTGGGTGAATATATGAAAATATGGATAGATTTATAGGACATAATGATAAGGTGAAGAGGCCAAAAGTGGATATTAGAAGATGCAAAAAGTGTCAATTTAGTGAGCCAACAAGATGATCCAAGGAGTATTAATATTGCAGAATTAGAGGGAAGTCAGGATATCGCAACACCAGAGATACCAACCGACAAAGTACACCAACCTCTTAATATACGAAAGGTTAATATTGGGACAACGGAGGACCCGAACTTCGCCAATGTGGGAGACTATTGGGATGAAGCTACTATGGCGAAGATCATTGGCCTGCTTCACAAATTCCAAGATTTATTCCTAAATAAATTTGTTGAGATGAAAGGGACTTTTTGGGGACTCGGGAGAAATGAAAATCCCACTAAAACCAGATGCAAAGCCAGTAAATCAACATCCTTATCGATTGAATCTACGATACAAGGATCAAGTGAAGGTTGAACTCAACAAGATGATGGATGTTGGCATCATCAAACCGGTGGAAGAGTCAGAATGGATAAGTCTGATGGTTGTTCAATATAAGAAGATAGGAGAAATACAGATCTGTGTTGACCTACAGAAGCTAAATGACGCATGTCTCCATGATTCGTTCCCAACACCATTTACTGATGAGGTATTAGAAGGAGTCGATGGCTAAGATGTCTATTCATTCATAGATGGATTTTCAGGCTATCATCAAATAAAGGTTGCGAATAAAGATCGGCACAAGACAACTTTTGTGACAGAATAAGGATGTTTCCAATACACAGTGATTTTGTTTGGCCTCAAGAACGCACCTGCGATATTCTCAAGGATAATAGTCATTGCATTTAGAGACTTCATTCAGAAATTCTTGATGGTGTATATGGATGATTGGACTATATATGGGTTGGTGAAAGACCACATCGCAAACCTGCAACTAATGTTGGAAAGATTTTGACAACATCAGATTGCACTAAATATGTGGAAGTGTATATTTTGTGTGTTTTTTGGAATTTGTCGGGGCACATCATCTATAAGGAAGGAATGTTGGTCGATCATGCTAAGATCATGATAATTGTTAATTCCCCCCACCAATGACGGTGAAACAACTTAAGGCAACATTGGGCCATACATGATACTATCCAAAGTTCATAAGGGGATATGCAGCAATTACAGCACCAATGGAGAAGTTGTTGAAGAAGGATGCAAAGTTCGAATGGAGCCATGAGCATCAACACTCTTAAAAGAAATATGGTCACAACACCGATATTAGTCTTTCCAAATTGGATGAAGGAATTCCATGTCCATGTTGATGCATCTTCAATCGCATCAGGTGTAATCTTGGAACAACTAGGTGAAGGAGCGATTGACCACCCAATCGCTTTTGCAAGTCAGAAGTTGTCATCTGTGGAAAGGAACTACACCACGACGAACGAGAAGGAATGATGATGGTATACACGCTGCAGAAATTTTGCCACTATCTATTGGGATGACAATTCAAGATGTTCACTAAACCCATTCAACATTGAAATGCCTAGTCAACGAGCCTATGTTGGGGGGGAAAGATCTGCATATGGTTTCTACTCTTCCAAGAGTTTGATTTCGAGATCATTGTGAAATCGGGTCAATTGAATGTCAGACCTGATCATTTTTCAAGTATTGAGACAAGCAAAGAACCAACCAACATCGAAGATGGATTACCTAATGTGCAGTTGTTTAAAGTCAAAATGGTCGATGATCATTATGAACAAATTATTCAGTTCTTATCGACAGGTGAAGCACCAAATGATTTCACCACTAGTTAGAAGAAGAAATTGGTCATTCAAGCTATAGATTTTCAACTAATCATTGGGAAACTCTACAAGATCAGGTCGAATGAGATTATACGTTGGTCTGTTCTACAACATGAGAAGGAAATAATATTGGCCGAAGCACATGACAAAGTGGCAGGAGGACACTATAGAGGTCATGCAACTACCAAAAAGATACTCTGAGTTGGCCTCTAGTGGTCAACTATGCATAATGATGATGCATATTTTGCAAAAATTTGTGACTGATGTCAAAGGACGGGGAAAACATCATGATGGGATGAGATGTCGTTAGTACCTCATGTAACACTACATCCATTTGATAAGTCGGTAGTGGATTTTTTGGGACCCATCAATCCTCCAGGAAAGAGGATGGGTGTGTGATACATTTTCACGACAACAGACTATTTGAATAGATGGGAGGATGCATCACCAATGATAGTTTGTATTGCTGCGACTACGACGAGGTTCCTATTCAATAACATCGTTACTCAGTTTGGTTGTCCAAAGATATTGATGAGAGACAAAGGGAGTCACTTCATCAATCGTACCATTAGTGCAATGATGAAGGAATTCAGAATTCAACACAAGAAGAGCACTCCATATCACCCATAAGTGGACGGAACGACCGAGGCATTCAACAAGGTGTTGGAGCATGTGTTGAAAAAGGTATGTAATGAAAACTGCAATGATTGGGACTTAAAAATTCCTCTAATATTATGGGCCTACAGGACTATGTGCAAGCAGTTGATGGGGAAAACACCATTCAAGCTCATCTATGGCCATGAAGTGGTGATGCCAATGGAGTATATTGTTCCCATCCTGAGCATTGCAGTGACAACAGGCATGGGTGATGAAGGAGTGCTTGAAGAATAATTGATGCATTTGGTGCATCTTGAAGAAGATTGGCTCATCATTGGGTTTCACCTACAAGTTGAAAAGGAGCATCAGAAGGCATGGCATGATCGACAAATTAAAGAAAAATACTTCCAGTGAGGAGATATGGTTCTACTCTACGACAACAAGTTCTCAAAGCATCCTGGTAAGTTACAAATGCATTGGTTAGGTCCTTATGTGACTCATTTCATCGTCAATGGAGGTGCAATGCAATTATAGCAGCTGGATGGCATATTGCTGACAAAGTTAGTGAATGGAAGTCACCTAAATCCCTATCAAGATATCCAGGTACAACACCCTGCCTAAAGTGTCGTGCAAGGAAGGTCTCAAGAGAAGAGAATATGTGCACGTCACAGCAGGAAGGAATCGTGGTGACATCTGATGAGGTGTGATAGGGTCCAATTGGGAATTAAATGAACCAATTAAAAAATACAGTTGATGATGCAAGTGGATGAGATGTGCATTTATGGGGAATTAGACTATTGAATTTGTAGAATCAGTGGCAGATTTAGCTGATCGTTAGATTATTTGGCCATGATGTTCAAAATCATTTGTACAAGTACTTTCAATATTATAAGAATTGACGAAAGGGGGGTTGGATGAACCATTGTGATCAGTGAGCAGACAAGTGAGAGTGAAGGCCATTAAAAAATTGTAGTGTCGAGTGATAGAGCAACAAAATTGCAGCAATGGCCTAGATAATTTTGAGTGGTAGCACACATGAATCTCCTCCATCGAGAACACCGATCAAAGAAGAGAGGCCAAATATTCAAGAAGAATTGTCGTTAATAGTAAGGAAGAAGAGGGGCACAAATTTCCCAAAGTCTCCACCACGTAAGATGACGTCTACACAAAGTTCAACAAGGGCCGCAGAATTTGAAGTAGAGGTTGGGTCATCAATGACCGGTGGAGAGGACTCCACATCCCAGAAGGTGGCAACTGTTGATGATATTCCCGGTTATATATTATCGCCATAAAAGTCAAGTGCACCATCAATTAATCTTACCAAGAACTAGCGATATTCCATCAAGATGTCTGCGACGCCAAAAGGGGTGCGTGTCACCATGAACATCATACCATATTTGATGAAGATGACCTACAATGACCACGACATTTGGGAATATCCATAATGCACAACAAAACCTTATGAGATGCAGGCACATGGCGATGGAGGCCCTGTTGTTTGCACACCATAGCAGTGGGATTTGGGGTTGCAGCAGTTTGGTTTGTTAGGCCTCACCCACATGCCACATACACATGCTGCAAAGAGAAAGAAGGATTATTACGTGAAAAGGGTAAGGACTGTGCATATTCCTCCATCGACGCTGGAGACAGGAAGCAAGGATGTTGACACAGGCATGTAGCAATTCAACCTAGTCAGTGTCAACATCAACGAGCTTCCTACACATGTGCTTGTGTGACTATAGAAGGCAACAAACCAGGAGATCACATATTAATAAGTGATTCTGTGTGATCAACTAATTAAGTCGTAGGAGAAAGTTTCTCAAGAAAGAGATGAAATTGAGTGCATGAAGAATGAACAACAGGTCTAGAAACCCCGACCGTTGCAACCCCAAAGCCCACTGTTGTGGCGCACAAACAATAGGGCCTCTATCTCCATGCGCCTGCATCTCATAAGGTTTTGTTGTGCATTTTGGATATGCCAGAATATTGTGGTCTCTATAGGTCATATTCATAAACTATGGTACGATGTTCATGGTGATGTGTACCCCTTTTGGCATCATAGGAATCTTGATGGGATACCTCTGGTTCTTGGAAATCCTAACTAAAGGTGTGTCTGACTTTCATGGTGGTATATACCCAGGAATATCATCAACATTCACCCCCTTCCGGGCTGTGGAGTCATCTCCACCAGTCGTTGATGGCCTAACGTCTTCTTCGACTTCTACGACCCTAGTTGAACTTCGTGTGGACCTCATATTACATGGTGGATACTTTGGGATATTTACGCCCCTCTTCTTCCTTACTATTCATGAAAATTATTCTTGAATATCTATCCTCTATTCTTCAATCAACATTCTCGATGGAAAATATTAATGTGTGCTACTAATTGAAATTATCTGGGCCATTGCTGCAACTCTTGCTCTATCACTTGGCACTACACTTTGTTAATGACCTTCACTCTCAATTGTCTGCTCACTAATCACAATGGTTCATCTGACCTCCATCCTATTGATTCTTATAATCTTAAAAGCACTTGTGTGAATGATATTGAACATCATGGAAAAATACTCCAACAATCAGTTGAATCTGTCGTCAATTCTACAAATCCAACGGTCTAATTCCCCATATATGCGCATCTCATCCACTTGCATCGTCGCTCATCTACTTTAAATGCTTCATTTAATTCCTGATTTGAACCTATCGCACCTCATCAAATGTCATCAAGCTTCCTTCCTTGTTGCATATGAAAATCTCGCATTGCCTAGTCAACCTTCAGATCACTTTCTTGTTTCCTGTCAACCTCCCAAAAATCCTGATCTAGATCACCTTGGCCATTTTTTTCCCTGACCTAGAGGGTACAACACTCTTTTGCATTTCCCACAGAGCGTTGTTGACACTTCCTCCAGTTTAGCAAAAGGCATCACTGTCCCTTTGTACTGGAAAAAATCCTAGATCGACGCTCTGTCTAGTTTGGCTAAAAGCATCGATGGTCAGTTGAAAGGGAGAAAAAGAAGTTTCTAGAAGATTTTGTATGGAATCCTTTGTGGAATTAGTTTTTTCATGTCTGGGAGAGGTGGAATTCACCTCCCTCACCTATAGGGATCTCATTCTATCCTTTTTTCAAGGCATCCTATGGATTCTTGGCCTATAAATGAAGCCTCCATGAAGAGAGTGGGGGAGGCCAGAAAAAACATCCTTATGCTGCTAGTTTGAAGTCTGAATAGAGGCAAAGTAGAGGTATCTTATAGCTAGAGAGGTCTTCATAGGATTTTGCAGACATTCTTGTTGAGACAGAAGCTGACAACATCAAGGCTTTTGGTTGTACTTCTTCTCATCCATATATTAATACAAAAACATTTCCCTTTCCTATATTTGATTATTGTGTTTGTGATTAAATATTATTGGACTCCTTGATCACTAATATGGATAGTTGATTATCATGATTCTCTCATCTTTTCATTTTTCTTGTGATCTATCTTGCAGGTATTGAATCATCTCAAGGACTTTCTGGAGAGAAGATAAACAGATTTACTGTTGAGGTATATGATGTGTTATGTTAATTAATTAGACTATTCAAGGGAAGGATATGTTGCTGTGTCTTTTTGTTCTTTAGTTGTGTTTTGCATTACAAAGGAACAAGCAGTGTCATCACTGGTTGAGAATTCCTAATAACAAAAAACTGGCGACTCCGCTGGGGATCGTATAATCCGGTCAGATCTGGGAAAGATCCAGTCCGATTTGGTGCAGATCCAGTCAGATCTACGAACGTCAGTAACCATCCTGTCTATGAAGGTTTTTATCTCTTGTTTCAATTGTTTTAGCTGTAAGGTAAGTCATTTGTCTTATGCTTTTGATATTCTGCCTTTGTTCTGAGTGATTTTTACCCTCCTTTCAATCTGCTCAGCCTTTTTGGTTTCTCCTGCAGGCTCTTAGCTTTTTCAGTACACTGTTGGATGACGCTTTTTAACTTGACTGACAGAGCATCGATCAGTCCCATGACGCCTTCGCTCCTTTTGGTAGCAATGAAGACAATGCCTTTCTGAGTGGTTGACAGAGCATTGACAACGCCTTTCTACAAGAGGCTAGGAGCACCGCAGCACCTTGGAACGCTCTAGTGCAATCCCTCTCAGTGTCCCGAGGTAGGTCCTCTAAATTGTCTATCTAGAAAATTTTACCAAAAAATTTGAAAACTATGCTTTTGCTCTGAAAATTTATTTAGTGTGGTTTTGCTGGCTTGATTGCTTGCTGTCTGTTTACTGGTTTTTGCTTCTGACTCCCTGTTTTGAGCTCAGATCCAAAAAAATTTACATTTTACATTGTCATAAACAAAATTGGAAAGATACTTTATTTTTTACTTTTATTAAAGTATCTAGAAAATGTTATTTTCGAAAAGAGAACTTATAGCCTCTTCCTAGAAGATTAGTTTACTTTGAAAATACTGATTTGTGTGCGTCATATTTTCTAGAAAAATACAAAAATAATCATTTTTCTTTCCTCTTGTTTATGCTTGCGAAGGTTGTGTGTTTTTTAATTTGCATGTGTGTTTCGGAAATATTAGTCTTTTTGACATTGTAGCAAATTTAGTTTGCATGCACGTTAGAGGCTTAGTTTTCTTTCCCTTTTTTTTCCAGAAACTTTGGAATGCTTGTGTGAAATATTTTTTGTGTTTGAAAGACACTTTTTGCATATCTTTATTGGATTTTTTTCTATTGTTGAAAACAACTTTCTATTGGTATATTGTTGAAAAGAAAAGGAAAGGTTCCTTCCTTTCCCTAGTTATTTCTCATCGAAGTTGAAAAGTGCATTACATTTAGATTAATTTGCATCATTGGAGATAACATTCCAAAAACATTCACCTAATCGTTTAGATAAAATTAACAGTAGCTTTAGGTCTAAAAATTGTATAGAAAGTTGAGTGATAGGTTAGTGACGTGTTCAGGCGTCGTTAAGCGTAGGAGACGTCGTTATTTGTCCGAACTACATCCCAGGACTCGTGCGGTTCTTCCACGTACCGTTGGTATATCAAACGGCCTTTCATGTACCCTTGAGGTATATAGAAAGGTACTTCATGTACTCGATTGTATATCAGAAGGCCCCTTGTGTATGGTTGTGCATTAGACAACACTACTATTGATTTGAGCTCCCACGCACCTTGAGTATATCAGGAGACACCACTAGGATACCCTAACTATCTGCAAAAATCCCTTTAGTTGTCTTGTGTGGAGAAATACACCAAAAATAGCATTCAAGGAGACTACCACGCACATACCCATGAGGTATATCACGATTTGCACCTACTTGACAATCCTGGTGAGAGACCGGCAATTATGAACCCCTCCTATCACTTAAGTCTGCTTGTGACCTTTAGCTCTGTGTAGGTTTTGTTTGTGTGATTTTACTCCCTTTTTGACCTAGATTAGGTAACTTCGGCAACCACCATGGTTGAGCAACTTGCGAGACGTCAATCTCGTAGATTACAGGGTTTATCTCCTGACTCTCCTCCTACCGCGGAAGGAAAAGGGGTAACCATGGAACAACTGGATTTTGCTAATGTTCCCGTAGGAACTACCTTAGCTAGTGAAACGAGAGACGATTTCACTATTTACACGAACCCTTTGGTCCAATTTCCTCCTACAACTGATGTTTTTGTACATCTGTCATTGAAAGGCCATGGTGATACTTTTGTCCCACAAGATTATGGTCTGGATGCTCCTTTTTGGAGGAATACTATGGGCCAAGCTATTTCTGAATTCGAGGTTATTAGACCTTCAGCAAGGAACCCTCCTTTAAGAGAATAGGAATAGAGAAGAATCAATGCATCTCTGGATCGAGCTCACAACTTTTCAGAGAGAGTTGAAAGAATCATTCCTCCGCCCGTGTCCCATTATGAAACTTTACTGTCATGATTACCCCATAATACAGACCCTTGGATTGAAGCTGAAATTAAACCTTCTTCTGATGGCCACCCAACTTATGGTGAGACTTCTCATAATCCATGGCCTGAAGGATATCGTTCAATAGCTTAAGTTCTAGGACCTATTGAATAAATTCCATTTCAAGGTAATCTAGGTCTAAACCACAACCCTATAGTGTCACATCCTGGACCTATTACTAGACCTTCCATACCTGTCATGGTTGGGGGAAATCCTCAAATCAAGATATGTCAGTAAACTCTCACTTCGGGGGGAAACCCCTAGCGTGAGTTACGTTACCTGTCACTGGAACTATGGCTAGTTCAGGACAAGTTGCAGCTATAGCACAACCTGCAGTAGTTATACCCCCCACCAATACCCATGTTGTTCCCCCCCATCTAGTACAGGCCAACCCTTAGGGTCACAACCTGTCAACAATACATCTTCTTGGGGATATACTTATCCAGGAACTCAACAGCCTATGGTTAATCAATTTTACCAACAACCACTGCCAACGGTTATTTATCCTAGAATGCCTTACCCCAAAAATGATTTTGTACCTTAGGGACAACCAAATTGGTCAAACATCCCGTCATATGAAGGGATCTTTGTTAATACTTCCAGAGGATACGATGGACCTCCCCCCGGAGGACCACCGTGAGGACCTGGAGGACCTGGTGGACCATTTGGAGGACCACCACAACCATCTAGAGGAGTAGGACCACCACCACCATCTGGAGGAGGAGGACCACTACCACCACCTGGCGAAGGAGGACCTCCACCACCACCTAGAGGAGGAGGACCACCACCTTCCGGAGGACCCCCTCCCTCGTGGGGCCCACCTCCCCATGGAAATTCTAGAAACCAACAACCTTTTCAACAAGATTTGGGGGCATCATCTATACCCATCTATCAATATGCATATGGCCCTACTGGTCAGCAAATTCTTTATCATTATTACTAGTACCCACAACCAAATCAACAACTACCATTTCTGGCCACTTTAGATTTGCCGAACTTATCAAGATTGATAAATGACCCAATTCATCATGACCCCTCTTGGCCCACCATTCCTGTAAAGCTACCTTCCGATATACCTAAGTTTGATGGTAAACTCGGTGAAGATCCAAAAAACCACGTGATGACATTTCACTTGTTGT
Organism: Pseudotsuga menziesii; assembly: GCA_001517045.1. Classification (NCBI taxonomy): domain Eukaryota; kingdom Viridiplantae; phylum Streptophyta; class Pinopsida; order Pinales; family Pinaceae; genus Pseudotsuga; species Pseudotsuga menziesii. The sequence continues at coordinate 36,644 of LPNX010774410.1, forward strand.
GTTCATCTAATTCTTTGATGGACAGTTCAATCCATCTACGCCTTTTTCAAAGAACCCTCACTAGTATTGCCGCAAAGTGGTACATAGAATTACCACAACACTCTTTTTGGGATTTTAATGCCCTAGCAATGGCCTTTTTGACACACTTCCAACTTCCAATCCAATATGAAACAGGTACAGACCTTTTAACCTCACTTCACCAAACCACATCTACTCATATCTCTGATCATATTCATGAATGGAGAAGAAGATGAAGGTTGATTAAGGACCCTATTCCTGATCAATTGCTAGCTGATTGGTTTAGAAAGTATTTACTACCACCTATTGCTAGAGATGTCTCCATGGGAGGTGTTGTGACTGAGGAGAAAACTACTTTCTGCACTCACTACCTAGACTTGGTTTATTCCCAGTCGGTACTTTGTATGACCTGATTCCACATGCTCCTCGACCTACAACTGATCCATCTAGACCTACAACTGAACCACCTGCTGATGGCATACTTGGTTCAGTTCAGACACAAACAGTGGCTAAATCATCTTAGAAACAAACCGCCACTCCATCCAATCAATAAGCACCACCTGCCAAAACTGCATCCTCTCATGTTGCTTCCAATGAAGTAAATGCGGTTCAATCCACTGAATCTTCAGGTGAGAAGAAAAAAGGGAAAAATAAATCTAAAAAACCTAACAACCAACAGGAAGGAAATAAAACACTGAATATAGATAATGTTTCAAAAGGAAAGAGAAAGGTGAAGTATCCTTGCTTAATCTGTGGAGGTGATCATTTTACAAAAGAATTTCCTCATCATGAGGAAGTTGGTAAATTTTTAAAAGCTTCACCCACCCCATCTTTTTTAAAAGATCCTTTCCCTTCCCAACAGTAGTTAATTGATCATAAGTCCTTGAACGAAACTTATTCATCCATTGATGAAGTTTGTATGATGTCTAGTGAAACGATGAACTTGAATACAAGAGCACACAGTTATGACCCTCCTTTGGAAAGGAAACCTGATGATATTCCATCCGAAAAACCCTCAACTTCCGCATTTCCTACTAATAATGGTACTCATATTGAAAAACCTATACCTGAAGCAATTTTCCGTCCACCAAAGGGCATTCTACGTAAGTACATAATCAATCCTAACGCTCGTGCTGCCGAATACTATAATATTGTTGAATATTTGGCCCAGGCACCCTGCACTTTAGAGGTACTCCAAACCTGCCCAACTCAACGAAAAACTTTGCTTACTGCCCTTGGAGTTATGGATCCAAAGAATAGTAATATCATCACATTCAAACTGGATGATTTCAAAACAAGACTTTCACATCAGTTAGCTTTCCAAATCACTACAAAGATTGCTGGAAAGACTATTCATTGTACCATTTTGGACGAGGGTGCCTCTACATCAGTTATGTCTTTACCTTGCTAGAGAGACATTGTATTTCCAGAAATCAACCGTTCACCTACCACTCTTAATTCTTTTGATGGTTGCGGCTTTCAACCCTGTGGATTACTACCTTCCATCCATGTTGAACTGGGGGGCAAGTCAGTTTCTATTCATATCGAAGTCGTTGACGCTCCTTTGGATTACAACTTACTCCTGGGTCATAACTGGTTTTATGCTATGCAAGCTGTAGCATCGACCATTTTTCGGATCATCCAGTTCCTATTCTAAGGAAAGATTGTTACTATTGACCAATTAGATTTCATCACACCTAGTGCCGTTACAAATGATGCAAACAATGTTCCGCTTTTGAACACCCCACCGTATCAAAACATCGGAGTAGGTCTCATCAAATATTCTTCACTTATGGGATTCTTTCCTTCATCTGACCCTCCTCTTTCTTCATGAACCGCATCCATTAATATGATTTCTAGCTCTCATACAGACAAAGGAAAAGTTATTGCTAATGAATCCTCATCCTTTTCCCCTTTCGAAGAGATGTACAATGCAATCCAAGCTACCAGTGATCCCGCCATCAATGCTCATTTCTTGGTGGCATAAGACCGTTATCACATGCCATATTGGCTCGAACACCCCTCCCCATCTCTGTATTATCTTTCAGACACACTTCCTACAGACGAGTCTATCATGGAAGTTATGTCGTTAGACGAGATGCCTTGGGAAGATTATCATCACAAATATTCTTTCCTTCCCCCTTTCCATATGGTAGAAAACCACTTTGCCTCCACAGTTTCTTCCGATATAGTCCTCAACACTCAGTCTCCGATCCTCACTCGCAGCATCAATTCTGAAGGGAATTTATGCAACATTACCAAGACTATACCCATTGACATATCTGAGAAACCAGGTGTTTCCGAGAACATTTCCATAGGATAGAACTCTTCCCCTGAAGAAATCCAAACATATACGACTCTTTTCAAATAATTTCAAGATGTCTTTGCATGGACATATGAAGAAATGTCTAGGATTGATCCCTTTATCGTTGTCCATGAAATCAAAACTTATCCTAAAACCAAGCCTGTACACCAGAAACTACGATAGGTTCATCCCCGAAAAGTAGCCACTATCAAAGAAGAAGTTGAAAAACTTCTAAAATCCGGTTTCATTTACCCCATACCACTAACTGAATGGGTTTCCAACATAGTCCCTATGAATAAAAAGAAGGGTACTATTAGGGTTTGTATTGATTTTAGGGACCTGAATCAAGCTTGTCCAAAAGACAACTTTCCCACTCCCTATATCGATCAAATAATCGATAACTGTGCCAAAAGCATTATTTTCTCCTTTATGGATGGAATTTCTGGCTATAATCAGATTGAGATCCTCCCATCAGATCAACACAAGACGACATTCATTTGCTGCTGGGGGGATTTTTCTTATCGTAAACTACCTTTCGGTTTAAAAAATGTTGGTGCGACATTCCAACTTGCCATGTCATATGCTTTTCATGACATTAAACATGTTGTGGAACCCTATCTAAATGACCTGCCTGCCCATTCTAAGCAGTAGGATGTCCATGTCGATCATCTGAGAGCTATGTTTCTTCGATGACGTCATTTTAACATTTGTCTAAACACCCATAAATGTGTTTTTTGTGTCAAATCTGGTCGGCTTCTTGGTTTTATTGTTTCCAAAGATGGAATCTGTATCGATCCTTTGAAAATTGAAGCTATCTTGGTCTTACCCACTCCCAACAATGTTACCGAACTCCAAAGTTTGCAAGGGAAGGAAAATTTTCTATGTTGTTTCATCTACAATTATGCAGAAAGGACACATGGTTTCATGAGGTTTCTCAAGAAAGATACCCCATTTATTTGGGATGATTTTGCGCAGCACACGTTTGATAATCTTAAACATGCACTTACCCATGCACCCATGTTGCAACCACCCAATTATGCTAAGGATTATTCCTTGTATGTGGATACATCCTTGTTTACGATAGGTATGGTCCTCGTTCAAACAGATGAACACAACCAAGAACATGTGATTTATTACGCAAGTAAGAGTCTTTTGGATTCTTAAACTCGATACTCACATGTGGAGAAACTCGCTCTGGCCACAGTCATTGTGGTCCAAAAGTTTCGTCATTATATTTTTCTCTGCACCACTACTATTTACACGGATTCCAACCCCATGTACTACGTTCTGACACGTCAGGTGCTTGGGGGAAAATACTCACATTGGATCATGATCCTCCAAGAGTTTGACCTAGAATTTGCCAAAAGTACTTCCAAGAAGTCCCTTGTCTTTGCAGAGCTTATATGTGACCTTCCCCATACTACTGAGAATCTAGAGCCCTCTGATTCCTTACCCAATTAATCATTTTTTCTCATTAGTATGACAGATCCATTGTATGGAGACATCATTTTGTACCTCTAGACCTTATGATACCATCCTACTGCCTCCTAAGATGAACGTCATCGTGTTCGCCACTAAGCTAAAATTTTCCTTATCTTGAATGATACCCTATACCACCATGGTGTTGATTATATCCTACATCATTGCCTTACACATGAAGAGGTTGAGATCGTCCTTAATGATTGCCATGTTGGAGCTTGTGGCGGTCATCTTTCTGGGTTGGCTACTGCCCAGAAAATCTTGCATGCGGGGTACTTCTGGCCTTCTATTTTCAAAGATTGTATTGAAATGGTCAAGAAATTCCCACCATGTCAAATGTTTACTGCAAAGAAATGCACGCATCCAACTCTACTCCATCCTGTAGTAGCGGTTGGCCCCTTTGCAAAATGGGGCATAGAATTCGTACACTGTAGACCTACCTCAGCCGGGGGCATGGCTACATCATTGTGGTTGTTGACTATTTTAAAAAATGGGCTAAGGCAATTCCCACATACATCGAAGATGGTAAGACTATTGCACTGTTCCTATTCAATCATATCATTGCTAGATTCAGGATCCCTAGGGCCAGTGTGACCGATCATGGGTCACACTTTCAAAATAAGATGATGGCAAAGCTTAGTATAAAGTTAGGGTTTCAAAATAAGATGATGGCAAAGCTTAGTATAAAGTTAGCGTTTCATCATGATAAATCTACACCATACTATCCCCAGGCCAATGGCCAGGTTGAGGCGATAAATAAAGTATTAAAAATGATGCTTTAGCGGATGGTAGGGCAAGCCAAATCAAACTGGCATTTACATATTTTCTCTGCACTGTGGGCCTATAGGACTACTATCAAAACTCCCACCAGATTTACACCTTTTCAATTAGTATACGGACTGGAAGCTACCCTCCCGATAGAATGTGAAATCCCTTCTTTGAAACTAGCTATGGAACTACTACCCAACACTACCATAGACAAAGAAAGATTCCTGTACCTAAATAAACTTGATGAAACTCGACGTTATGCTTCCTTAGCTAATGAGGCACACAAATGAATAATGAAAATCCAATATGATAGGAGTGTCCAACCCCATTCCTTCAATGAAGGAGATCTGGTTCTGACCTATGACCAGAAGCATGACAAGCTGGGGGCAGGAAAATTTGAGTCTATGTGGCATGGGACTTATATTGTCAGTTTTGTTTTAGAAAAGGGGGCATATGAATTGGTTGATTACGATGGGATACCATTGGGAGAGCCTCGAAATGGACTCTACCTTAAAAGATACTATGCCTAGGTCATCTAGCATAGGATTTTTGTACATATTGTTTATAGTTTGCTGTGTGTCTCAAGCTTTGAGAGGTGTGTCTTTTGTGTGATTTGAAATGTTTTTTTCATAAAACCCTACTTTTGCATGTCTTTTGTTTGATGGACAGATGACCTCCTACATTGGTTTTGCCGATGGTGCTCATTGATATACACTTAATCTTGCATCAGCAGCCTAGGTACTGCACTTAATCTTGCATCAGCAGCCTAGGTACTCTCCTACAAGTGAGCTGGTGAGTTCAAGGGGTGTTCTTTTAGGTCCCTCCACCAATAATCTAGTGGAATACAAAGCTGTGGTTGGATTATTGACGAAATCCCTAGCTTGTGATGTAAGAGAAATTTGGGTTTATCGAGATTCTGAACTAGTCGTACAACAACTTAATCGAGTATATACCATTAGGAATCCCTCTCTTCTTCGTACTTTCCGAAGAGTAAGGTTGTTAGAGAGATATTTTGAACAGGTCACATATTATCATATTCCAAGACTTTTAAATGTTGTGGCAGATTCCCTAGCTAACTATGTCTTAGATTGGCATATTGCTCATACTTAAAAAATCCATTGGAAACATAAAAAACATGTGTAAATTCATAAGTAGATAAGTCATTTCCACACAAAACTATAAATATAAAAGTCTGTCAGAGATATATATATATATATATATCATAGCACTAAGATACAAAATTGTGGGTTGAAGCATCTCTAGCTTTTAGTGCCCGTCCAGGACTGTAAAAAGTTCAGGATCTACATAATACATAGGGAAAAATCTGAAGCTTTGAATCTTTCAATAATACATATACAAAAAATGATAGTCATGGTGGACTAATCCTCCTGGTGCTCATGGTAACACGCAATGGCTTGGGCCACTCTACAAAGTAGTCTGGAAAATCGTCCGGAGACACCTATGGTATGGCGCTAATAATGCTTGGGAACCTCATCAGTGGTCATATCGGGGATACCCACATTCAACTGCTGCAAGTTCTCCTCAAGATCTCCAAGCTCTTCCTCAGCTTCGGATCAGTAATCCATCATATCTCGGGCACCTTCTCTCCTAGCAATAGGCGACATCCCAGCTGGGGTGGATAGATCCGATATTTGCATGAAATCATTTTTACCTCGATCGTCCCACACTTCCCCCTCAGGTAAATCCAACTCTAGGTCATTGTGGAAGTCTACCCCTTCATAGGCATAATCCTCTACCATCAGTGGTTGGTTTCTCAACCAATGAAAAAACCCACAACCGTAAGTGACATTGGGTCCTCCACCTCTGAGGTAGGGCATGGCTGTCACCCATGCAAGAATCCTCGGATCCTTAGGATCCATTCTAGTAATGGTCACCTGTGGCCTCATGTTAGGCACCCGCTGTAGGATGAAAGACACCACAACTGCTCCGTAACCAAACTGATTCAAAGTCCCTCTTTTCCATTTGTTGATTTGACTCTTTAGACAAGACAACATGCCCTCACACCAGTTGAACACAGTAGGTTCCATACACTATAAGGCATATAACATATGAGATCTACTAGTAAGGTGAGTATCCCTAGTTCCCACCACTCTGTCGATGGTGTATACTACTGTCCTCAGGGGAAGATCCACTAGATATTTGATCACTATCTTGCCCAACTGGGACTCTGTACCCAATGAACAATGATGATCAATGATATCATCCAAAGAGCCTTCTCCCTTCCTTGCTCCCGACAGAACTATGGGGCTTTCCCGCATAGACAAACCAGTGAGGAAATAAATATCCTCAATCTCTATAGTTAGGATGTGGACCCCTACCATAAAATGCTCCTCATCAGGATCCCACATGTCAATAATGTACTCTAGCATTAGGATCCCACATGTCAATAATGTACTCTAGCAGACGGACATGTGCTTTCATCCCTGGAATCCAAAAATACTTGAGTAGCCTGCAGTTCCACAGAGCATCAACGGTAGCTGGATCATTTGCGGCTCGGTTGTCTGGGACTTCGTGCTCCCTCTCTTTCCATATCACCATGGTGCACCTGCAAAATACCAATTTTGAAATTAGATATGACGTCATGACCATAAGGAAAAAAAATAAATGGTATCATTAATTGCATAGCAAGGAAAAAAATATGAAAAATTGCATTTGAAGGTGATTTAGGGTTTGTTTTTCCCTTTTCTTCCTGACTGACGCTGCTGGCCTTTGTGCATAGAGCACTACGGCACTCTTTCCTTTGGTGCGAGAGGTGTCGAGTGCCTTTCTGTTGTGGACAGAGCATCTTCAATGCTCATGTCCCAACAAGGCAGAGCACCATCGGGGACGCATGCCGACGGCTAAAAACCCCCAAAAACAAATTTTTTTTGCCTCTTATTCTAGTTTAAAACATCTGTGGAGGTAGGAAATGCTCTATTTCGCCTTTTCAAAAATAAATCTACCCTATGATTTTCATTTTGAACCATTTAAAAACATTTAGGGAACTTTCAATTTAACCATTCAAAAGAAGAAATTGAAAACTATTGAACATGAAAAGAGGAGAAGACCAAGTGTTTACCTCTTCTATGGATTGAGAAGCTACAAAGAAATGGAATGCCCTCACCAAATCGCCGGAGGAACTCTTGCTACCAAATCTTCCTTCCAAAACTTACCCAATGGTAAAAGAACAAATGGTAAAAACAAAATTACCTACCCTTCTATTTATAGAATGTTTTGAGATTTTCAAAGTTATATTATAATTTATTTTATTTGGAATCCAAATCATTTTGTCAAAAGTGGGTTTTTATTTTTACTTTATATAGTTTTGAGAAAATGACTTTTGATAGCATTTTTTTAGTTTTTCAGGTAAATAAAGGTTCATGGTTACGTTTCAATCTATTTTTGTCTTTTTTGAGCTTAGAGATAAACGAAAAAAGTACTGAGCATCATTTACACTTTTTACATGCTCATTAAAAGTCCAGTAGAAAGGTGTTGAGTATACTTTTTCACTTTTTCAGACTCATAAAAAAATGGATTATGAAAAAGGAACCTGGTTTGGGAGTTATATTTAAGCTCTTTTCAATCTTCTCAAAACACAAAAAGATTGCCAAGCAAACTTGTTGCGTTCACGCTTGTAAAAGAATCAGAACGGTCAACTAGTCGGGGGTAGGTTATCTCTTTTTCGGACCGACTGGCCTTATTTATGAAAAAAAGACCCTTTTTTGAGTCTTCTTGGTCATTTCAGACTCTCTAAACATGAAACAACAAATTATTTTACTAGCATCGGACTCATAAAACACACAATGTGAGACCCTATTTCAGGAACGAACCCCTCCTTTCTCAGGTTCTTGAAAAATATGAGAATGGACTCATCACCTGATGAGCTTCAACGAGTGTTTGTTACCCTCTTTGGACTCGTAGAAACAAAAAGAGGCACTCACCTTTCGAGGTGGGGAAATTAAAGGAAAGGGGAATGGTTTTCATTTGTTTATATGGCAATACTCTACAGTCCACCTTTGAACATGGCACCTGTTTGCATTTGCATATCTAAACAGTTTGGGTTTTCAGTTTGTCTTTAAGTCACCTGACTCCTTTGAGTCAATTCAAAGAATTCTTTGTCATATTCCTTGCATTACACCTGGTTCTATTCTCGTAATTCAATACTGCCAAGTCATGTGTCATGTCGCCCAATTGTTCAAAGACATAATTCGTCAGTAACTTCACTTGTCCTTAAAAATTCAGTCATGTTTGATTCAATCCTATCATTCCAAATCAACTTTTATTCTTAGTTTCATGTCATTGATGTGGGAATCATTATGTCCCTCCTGTGACGGAGTCTATTCCTGTCGACTTCATATCATTACCCAGGGATCAAACCTAGAAACCTAGACAGTACCTTGGGCCTGCATGCCTCAATGGCAGGTTACCTCACTTTCAACATGAGTTTACATCATTGGCTCTTGATTGAAAGATCCCATCGGATGTTTGACTTCAAGTCCTTTATTCACATTCGATGATATGTACTGAGATTCCTTGGGCATTAACATCAATGGTGATTTCCATCGCACTTGTTAACAGTTGACATCAATGACTGGTAATCAAGTGGTTTCTACCATGTTCGACGTCAAGACATTGTAATCACATGGTTAGATTTGTATCGTTCGAAGATCGGAATGAATACCCTGAGTGATTAGGCTTTCTTGTCATCATCGCCTATGCTCAGGATGCGTTTGGAGATCATTTAGAGTCATGACATGGATCCACATTGTATGTTTGGTGACTGTGTTCTAATCTGAAATTGAGAGGCATAGATCTACTTTGTATATCTCATAGCTATGACCTATCTCTTACAGTAGTCAATCATGGATCTACAGTGTATTATTGGTAGCCATGACATAGTCGTCATCATAGATCTGTAGTGTATTCTTTCGCAGTTGTGATTGCATTGGATAAAGTCAGTTACTGGTCCTGTATAAGTCTATCTCTCCTTGCCTTTGTATCAGACAGAAAACTTGCAAAGTATTTCAGCTATCACTTCCTTCTAGCTTCATACTTTGGGGGGCATTCTGTTGCACATGAAAATATCACATTGCCTAGTCAACCTTCAGATGACTTTCTTGTTTCCTGTCAACCTCCCAAAAATCCTGATCTGGATCACCTTAGCCATTTTTTCCCTAACCTAGAAGGGACGACGCTCTTTTGCATTTCCCACAGAGCGTCATCGACGCTTCTTCCAGCTTAGGAAAAGGCGCCGCTGTCCCTTTGTAGTGGAAAAAATCCCAGATCAACGCTCTTTCTAGTTTGGCTAAAAGCGTCGATGGTTAGTTAAAATGGAAAAAAAGAAGTTTCTAGAAGATTCTTTACGGAATCCTTCATGGAATTAGTTCATGCATGTATGGGAGAGGTGGACCTCACCTATAGGGATCTCATTCTATCCTTTTTTCAAGTCATCCTATGGGTTCTTGGCCTATAAATGAAGCCTCCATGAACAGAGTGGGGGAGGCCAGAAAAAACATCCTTATGTTGCTAGTTTGAAGTCTGAATAGAGGCAAAGTAGAGGTAGCTTGTAGTTGGAGAGGTCTTCATAGGAGTTTGTAGACATTATTGTTGAGACAGAAGCTGACAACATCAAGGATTTTGGTTGTACTTCTTCTCATCCATATATTAATACAAAAACATTTCCCTTTCCTATATTTGATTATTGTGTTTGTGATTAAATATTATTGGACTCCTTGATCACCAATATGGNTGATCTGTCTTGCAGTTATTGAGTCATCTCAAGGACTTTCTAGAGAGAAGATAAATAGATCTATGGTTGAGGTATATGATGTGTTATGTTAATTAATTAGACTATTCAAGGGAAAGATATGTTGATGTGTCTTTTTGTTATGTAGTTGTGTTTTGTATTACAGAGGAACAAGTAGTTTCAGCACTGGTTGAGAATTCCTAATAACATTCCTACTGCGACGTGTGCGTATTCTCTTCTCTTGCGACCTTCCTCACTACAATGACCTCCTCTACATCATATCTTACATATTTGTTTTTTCACACGGCACTATAAGAAGGGTTGCACACCTGGCTATATCAATAGGGCTTTAGCCGACTTCTACTCACTAGCTTTGGCAGCAATGTGCCATCCAGTTGTTGTAACTGCACCGCGCCTCCTTCGATGATGAAATGAATCACATAAGGGCATAACCAATGCATTCGTAACTTACCAAGATGCTTTGCGAACTTGTTTTCATAGAGTAGAACCATATCTCCTCGCTAGAATTATTTTTTTGTAATGTGTCGATCATGCCATGCCTTCTGACGCTCCTTTTCAACTTGTTGGTGAAACCCAGTGATGAACCAATCTTCTTCAAGCTGCACCAACCACGTCAATCATTCTTCAAGTGCTCCTTCATCACCCATGCCTGTCACTGCTGCGATGCGCAGGATGGGAACAATGTACTCCATTGGCATCACTGCTTCTTAGCCATAGATGAGCTTGAATCTTGTTTTCCCTGTCAACCTATTGCACATACTCCTATAGGCCCATAATATCACAGGAATTTTTAAGTCCCAATCATCACAATTTGTGTTACATATCTCTGTCAGCGCATGCTCCAACACCTTTTAGAATGTCGCAACCGTTCCGTTCGCTAGCGGATGATATAGAGTTTTCTTCTTGTGTTGAATCTTGAATCCCTCTGTCATTGCACTAATGGTATGATTGATGAAGTGACTCCCTTAGTCACTCATCAATATCTTTGGACAACGAAACTAAGTAACGATGTTGTCGAATAGAAACCTCAACGAAGTCACAATGGTACAATTCGTCACTGGTGTTGCTTCCTCCCATTTAGTCAAATAGTTTTTCGTCGTGATAATGTATCATGCACCTGCCCTATTTTTTGGCAGATTGATGGGTCCCATAAAATCCACTTCCCACTTATCAAATGGCTGCAACATTACTTGAGGCATTAACGACATCTCATCTTGTCGTGATGGCTTCCCCTTCCTTTGATAGACATCACAACTTTTTACATAATCCACAACATCATTGTGCATGGTTGGCCACTAGAGGCCAGCTCGGAGTATCTTTCTGGAGGTTACACAGCCTCCATAGTGTCCTCCTACCACTCTGTCAGGTGCTTCAGTAAATATTATTTCATGCTCATGTGGTAGAACATACCAACATAGAATATCATTTGACCCCATCTTGTATAGTTTCCCAACGATGAGTTGAAAATCTGTAGCTTGAACAATCAATTGCTTCTTCTGAATAGTGGTGAAATCATATGATGTTTTACCTGTCGATAAGAACTCAATAATTTGTTCATAATGATCATCAACCATTCTGACTTTAAATAATTGCGCATCAGGTAAGCCATCCTCGATGTTGGTTGGTTCTTCTCCTATCTCAATCCTTGACAAATGATCAGGTCTTGCATTTAATCGACCCGAATTCACAATGATCTTGAAATAAAACTCTTGGAAGAGTAGCAACCATCGGTTGATCTTCCCGTCCAACAAAGGCTTTTTGACCGGGTATTTCAATGTTGAATGATCAGTTAACATCTTGAAGTGCCCTCCCAATAGATAGTGGTGAAATTTCTGCAACACGTATACCATCACCAATCCTTCTCGCTATGTCGTGGTGTAGTTCTTTTCCGCAGACAACAAATTCCTCCTTGCGAAAGTGATTGGGTGGTCAATCGATCCTTCAACTGGTTGTGCCAAGATTACACTAATGCGATTGAAGATGCATGGACATGGAATTCCTTCGTCTAATTTGGAAATACTAATATCGATGTTGTGACCATATTTATTTTAAGAGTGTCAAGACTTTCTTGACACTTGTGGCTCCATTCGAGCTTCGCATCCTTCTTCAACAACTTCTCCATTGGTGTTGTAATCGTTGCATATCCCCTTATGAACTTTCGATAATATCCCATATGTCCCAATGTCTCCCTAAGTTGTTTCACCATTGTTGGTGCAAGAAAATGAACAATTATCGCGATCTTAGTAGGATCGACCAACATTCCTTCCTTATAGACGATGTGCCCTAACAAAATTCCAAACGACGCACAAAATATACACTTTTGCAGATTTAGTGCGATTTGATGTTGTCAACATCTTTCCAACATTAGTCGTAGTTTTGCAATGTGGTCTTTCACCAACCCATATACAGTCCAATAATCCATATACACCACCAACAATTTATGAATTAAGTTTTTAAACACAATGACTACTATCCTTGAGAAGATCGCAGGTGCGTTCTTGAGGCCAAACGACATCACCCTATACTAGAAAAATCCCCATTCTGTCACAAAAGTTGTATTGTGTCGATCTTCCTTTTCAATATTTATCTTATGATAGCCTAAAAAACCATCTATGAATGAATAGACCTCTTGGCCACCGAATCCTTCTAGTACCTTGTCAGTCAACTATGTTGGTAACGGATCATGGATACATGCATCATTTAAATTCCGGAGGTCGACACAGATCCATATTTTTCTTGTCTTCTTATCTTGAACAACCATCGAACTAATCCATTCGGACTCTTCCACCGGTTCGATGATGCCAGCATCCAAAATCCTGTTGATTTCAGACTTCACTCACTCCTTGTATCATGGATTCAATCGATAAGGATGTTTCTTTACTGGCTTTGCATATAGTTTTACCGAGATTTTCATTTCTCCTAAGTCCCCTAAATCCCTTTCATCTCAACAAATTTTGTCGGGAATAAATCATGGAATTGGTGCAGCAGGTTAGTGGTCTTCGCCATAGTAGCTTCATCCTAGTAGGCTCCCACATTGGAAAACATCGGGTCCTTTGTAATCCCAATATTAACCTTTTTTATCTTAAGAGGTTGGTCAAATTTGTTTCTTGGTATATTCGGTGCTGCAATATCCCAACTTCCCTTGGATTATGCAATATTAATATTCCTTGGATCATCTCCGTCATCAGGGACTCCTGTCACATTGTAACATTTAATAATCAACTGTGTTACTAAAGTCTCATGCGATTATGCGGGAAATTCCACTGGAAATGCTTCCAAGACAACATCTCGTACGTGCTGAAGTGTGTTATGTATTACTGGATCAACACTCACAAAGCTGAATGTTTGACTAAAGGAGACATCCAAGTATTCCCATGTTGTAATCTCCCTTCGAAGTTCTGTTGATACATACCATTGTCGCGACATCTCATCTAGAGTATGGAAAAAAGTGTGTACCCATTTATCCTTTGGTTTTCACACCCATGTGGTCTGACATGTGACCAGATGATCCTTGGGATCATTTCTGTCGTTATACTTTTCTCCTTGGTAGTGTTTTTCTACCCCAAATCGAACTTCCATTAATATGTGACATGTTAGCGAACCATCAATCGATATTTTATGCGTCACCCACCATCTTGTTGGAGTGTCCTTCAATGCTTCCTCCAACGCCAACAACCATTGAGGATCTGATACCTTGTCTTCAAACTCGTCGATAAATTCAGTCATATTTGGTAGCCCTTCATATGTTGGTATCTGGATAACTTCTGTTGCGATCCAACACATTGATTGAGTAACTTGTCCACACTTCTAGATTGACACCCCATGTAGTCGATTCTGCCAATTCTCCGGTGCATCGTCATAATACGATGATGCAGAGCTAGTACTTCACCAGCCCAACTCCTTGTCCACGGTGGGATGGATGTAATCCTAAATGGTAGTATATGGGTGATCCCATCCTCCTACAACTTCCTCTTTTACTGGTTCAACATATCTTCTTCCTTCACTAAGATCCAATGGGCGATGATACGTATGTCGCAATTTTCAAAAGTCATCACTCTCTTTTTGAAGTTGATCACCACTAGATTTCCATTATCCCATACAATACCTAGAAGCGTGGGATATGAGCTACCTTCGTCGACGATTTTGATAACTTCAAAATCTACATAAGTCTCCAGTCCTTCTACTTCAACTAGTAAGTGCAATACTCGTTCAATTGGCGACACTCTGTCCTGATTTTCCAGTTGTAGTTGTACAGGGGACCAAACCAACTGTGGTTTTCCCATGCTTTCCCATGTTTTCTTCATCAAGATATTAACATCTAATCCTAGATCCAATATGAAAAATTCCACATCATAGTCACCAATTTGGATATTCATTCTCATATCTCTCCCGTTTTTTTTCTTATGCAACGAGTTCACGGCGTAGTCCTATTTCCCTTTATCTTGTTGGCATAGCAGACTTGCTATTTCAGATAACACATCAGGATTTTTTTCTGATGATAGATAACTTTCAAATAAAATTTGCAATGTTCCAACCTTACACGATGGTCCTGCTACAAGTGTCGAATCAAAAGAAGGTGTCATTTCATAGATAGGAAACTTACATGTATCCCTTTGTATGATGTCTCTTGCATCGAAGAATGTGTCTTTCTCATCGTCGACGTCGAACTGTACCTTCTTTCGAGATGCCAATCGAATCTATGGGAGTGGACCATCATCTCCCGTCATTGCACCTCCTAGAGTAATGAATCCAACATCTGCAGGTTGAGTCCTGGGTTCTGCCGAAATTTTCCTTACCGTTGGACCTTGAGTCTGATTTTGTGGTTGATTCGCAGGTTGGTTTGCATTTTGTATGATGTAAGATATGATGAAGAGGAGGTCATCTCATCAAAGAAGGTTGCAAGAGAAGAGAATATGTGCACGTTGCAGTAGTAAGGAAGCTTGGAGACATACGATGAGGTGCGATATGGTCAAATCAAGCATTAAATGAAGCAGTTAAAGCAGACGGGCGACGACGTAAGTGGATGAGACATGCATTTAACAGGAATTAGACTGTTGGATTCACAGAATCGGTAGTTGATTCAACCAATAGTTGGAGTATTTGTCCATGATGTTAAAAATCATTCACACAAGTGCTTTCAAGATTATAAGAATCGACAAGAGGGGGGTCAGATGAACCATTGTGATCAGTGAGAAGACAAGTGAGAGTGAAGGTCATTAACAAAGTGTAGTGTTGAGTAATAGAGTGATAGAGTTGCAGCAATGGCCCAGATAATTTCAAGCGGTATCACACATGAATCTCCGCCATTGAGAACATCGATCGAAGAAGAGAGTTCATATCTTCAAGAAGAATTGTCACGAAGAGGGTTGCAAATCGGCCTAAAGTATCCACCATGTAAGATGAGGTCCACACAAAGTTCAACTAGGGCCACAGAAGTCATAGCAGAGGTTGGGCCATCACCGACCAGTGGAGAGGACTCCACAGCCGGGAAGGGAGAGACTGTTGATGATATTCATGGGTATATACCTCCATGAAAGGCAGGTACACCATTTGATGAAGATGACCTACAATGACTATGATATTCTAGCATATCTAGAATGCACAGCAAAACCTTACGAGATGCAGGCACATGGTGATGGAGGCTCGGTTTTTTGTACGCCACAATAGTGGGATTTGGGGTTGCAGTGGTAGGGGTTGTTAGGCCTCACCACATGCCACATTTTTGCCGCTCAGTAGAGAAAAAAGCATGTGTAAAGTAGTTGTTGGCTTGTTTTCACAAAGGGTACTTGTGGCTCGACCGAAAGGTACTAGTCATAATTGAATTGATATCGCAGATCACCGGGTTACCAATGGCAGGTATTGACCCATTGAAATACTTCTAAGGCAAGGAAAATGATACATTAGAGGAAATTTGAACTCAAAATGGGCCTTTTAAATTTTCATCAAATTCCATGTCATCATGTGTTAGCCAATGAAATTGCTTTAAATTTGAAATACCGTATAGGTCTTAAACATTTTTTTTTTATATAATTTTGGGGATAGGTATCATAAAAAAACTACTTTTTTTGTTTGTATTTTTGACATATCTCCCTGTGTTTTTACTCAAATTTCGATCAGGAGAGCTCG
>LPNX010774410.1:53222-71081 GCA_001517045.1 Pseudotsuga menziesii
GTTGGATGCAAAGCTAAAGAGTAAGTATGACGGTGTCAAGGACAAACGTGCAGACATGATGAAAACCATCAATGATAAGGTCATTCGAGTCACAGCCAAGTTTTTGGTTGTGAAGATGGTGCATAAGAACAGACCCAGCCGATGCAATTCTGACGTAACTGCATGCACAAAGTGGTGCACCAAAGGAGTTTAGATGAATTGGTCCTTGTTTCTATTGAATCAATTGACAGAGGATGCAATGCTGGTACAAAAAGGTAAGAGACCCTTTAAATATTCATGGTTGTTGATTTTAATCGCACTTGTGGGGTGGATGGAACCCACATTTTACCAAGGAATGGATGTGGAAGTTTCCCAAATGTGCAGGGGTGCATGCATTCAGAAGCTATGGTTGCTCGATGTGAAGGATCGACAGATTGACTACGCAATGTGATTTTATTTGTATTGGGATGTGCTTCCAGACGCAATAGGAAAGGTTTCACATCTAACTGAGGAGGCGACAATGAAGTACAGATGGATCGCACGATTTTTTATGGGACCAGATACCATCGATATTCAAGCGTGACACGATGGTGAGAAGCAATGACTCACCACATTGTACAAAATTTTGGATGAAGAGGTAGAGGCCATTATTGATGATTGGCCTATCGAATGGAAAGTTCCAGTTAGTATAGAGGATCTATCGGACACGGAACTGGGTCCATCACTCGACATGCCAGTAGATCAGGAGAAGGAAAAGCAGAGTGATAAGGAGTCAGAGGAAGAGTCATCCAAGAATCCGATGGATTCTAAGGTAGAAAGGCAATTCGAAGAAGGAAGGACCAAAAGAAGGTTTAAGTAGGGAGAAGGAAGTAGCGCCCCAAATATGGAAGATGAATAGGTGAGTCGCATATTAGCCGCGATCACTACCGCGAATACTAAGATCCAGGCATAGCTGAAGCAAAATTCCACCCAGTATTTTCCCCCAAGTTAAGGGATTGTTGCAATCCCTGACAAATGCGGTATTGGAGAAGGTACCACAAGTTGATGTGTTGCAAAAAGCAACAGAGATCAGTATGGGAAAAAGGGTAAGGATTGTGCAGATTTCCCCATGGGAGCTAGAGGTAGGAAGCAAGGATGTCGACGAAGCCATGCAGCAGTTTGACCTGATCAATATTGATGTCAATGAGCTTCCCATGCATACACTTGCATGACCAGAGAAGGTAGCAATCTAGGAGATCACAGACCAAGAAGTGGTTTTGTGTGATCAGCTAGTTAAGTTGTGGGAGGAAGTTGCGCAAGCAAGAGATGAAATCGAGTGCATGAAGAAGGCACAAGAGGCAAAGATAATTTCAAAGGGAAATTCCCTAGATGACTGAAATCGACTGGAAAAGGACATCGCAATCACATGGCATGAAATTCAATACATCATAGCAGAAATGTTTGTAGAAGCGAAGATACTGCGACTAGGCCAAACAATCGTAGACCTAAAGAAGAAGAATGAGAAGTTGCAAGCATGGGCAGTCCTGAGTACACCACCGGATCAGGTCACAGAGCGCAAAGGAAATATAGAGGACGCAACCACTCAGATCTAGGACTGTGAGAAAATGTCTAAGGAAATGGCGGAAGCAACCACGCAGTTTTGGATGAGCGTGGTCTAGGATGAACAATCACAACAACTACGTGCGCAGCTTCATGAGATAAAGGCTCAATTAACGGTGATGCATAAATCCATGAAAATGATGCCCCCAGTTGTGCAGGTTAGCAAGGAAACAACTTTTAAGGCACTCTAGCAAAGATCCATCAAAGCACGCGAGAGGAATCAAGGAAAAACAACACAACTATATGAGTTCCAGGACATCGACAAACAATTGGCACTCAAGGCTATGAATGCACTTACAAATACTCAATAGGCCCTCATGCAAGTGATAGAGAGGATTTTAGAGCACCCGACTGAGAATGAAATGGAATATTGCATAGAAATCAACACTCGAACCAAAGAAGTAGTTGAGCAAGTCAAGAAGGAATATGATGACTTCAAGGTCAAGATAAGCGCACACACGATATCCATTTGACATGGCTCAAGGACGAGCCACAAGTTTGTGTTATGGGAAAGTTGGTAGGAATATTGGATGTGCATGATGCGACATAAGATGTAGCGATAAGTGTCAAAGTAAACTGCGCAAGAGGAAGATGTCGACAAATGGTTGGTTGGCTCGCATTATTGTAATTTTGGTCTGAGTTGGTTAGGAAATTAGTTATATGTGGACATTTTTGTAAATACACAAGCCTATAAATAGAGTTATAAATATATTAGTAGAGGATCATATCAGAGAAGAGATATCATTTTTATCTTAGAGCGGATCTATCTTTTATCTATATTGTGAACTATTTTTTGGGTTTGGTATGAGACTGTCGACCGAGGGATGTGTCTTGAAGATGTATTTTGACATGCAGAAGTAATATGATAAGAATGTTGTTGATGCATTACATAGTCTACTAACCCTTTAAATAGATTCTAAATAAATAAATAAAACCTAAATGACTGTGACCCCAATATTATTGAGTAGCAACTACCTAGTGGGCATTATTTAATAAAGAAGACCTATTACATTAAATAATTGTCCTCTACTATCTAATTGATTTTATTCAAAGGGTATGGTCTCATATATTAAATGACTGACTATTATGTATCCTAAAGGAAGGATGCTAGTAGCACCCTAACATACCCTCCCCCTTCAATAGCAGTGCTGTCCTCAAGGTTGGAAGTGAGAAAAGTGTTGTAGAATAATCTTTGGTTCCCATGTCGCATCTTATGATTGCATATATTTCCACTAGATTAGTACTTCTAAGACTATTCATTTGTGCAATTAATGCTCTTCGGTATCTAATACCACTTTCCTTTCTCATCAATTTCTCCTAATTTATTTTCCACCTTTTAATCCAACCCACTACCTTCCTCAAGCAAGATACATGAAAGATTGGATGAAACTAGGAGCGGGTTAAAAGTTCCATCTTGTAGGCTACTTCACCAATGAATTGGATGATTTTATAGGGTGTGTAGAACTTTGATTCTAGCTTCTGGTGGATTTATCTTTGAATAATGCTTGTTTGTAGGATTGAAAGTGAAGAAACACTTGATCTCCTTCAATAAAATAATTTGTTTCATTCTATTTTGGTCCATATGGCAAATTGCCTTTGTGTGGAGAATGGATTCTCTATCGTGGAGTGTGTTATCCACTACATGAACCTTGGAGGTTTCTTGTAAATAGGAATCCATTGTTAAGGGTCTTGGGCTAGAGACAACTTCATATGGTGTCATTTTGGTATCTCCATGATAAGTGGCATTGTACCACCAATCTGCAAGGGAAATCCATTGTGCCCATTGGTATGGATTTTCAAAAGCAAAGCATCATAAATAAGTTTCTAATGACTTATTAACCACTTATGTTTGACCATGAATTTGTGTATGGTGCAAAGTTCTCATGTTTATATAGGTACCCTAAAGTTTAAACAACTGAAAAAAATATGTTGGTAAATGTTGGGTCCCAATATGAGACAATGGACTTGGGAATACCATGTAACTTAAAAAAGGATCCATGAAGACTTGGGAAATTGAAGAGTGGGAAAATGGGTGCAATAAGGGAAAAAATTAATTATATTTGGAAAGATAATACACTACCACCATGACCATTGATTCATTACCTTCTCTTAGGATTCCCGTTATAAAATCCATAGAGATGGCATCCCATATGTGTCTTAGGATTGACAATGGTTGCAATTCCCCTGGTTTCCTCATCGTCTCACCCTTGTTTCTTTGGTGTGTGACATAGACCACTACAGAATCTTGAACGTTTATTTTGTATTGATCTCTTTCATAGGTTTTATGAAAGATAGAATTACCCATAAGTGATGAATGAAACTCGTCTAAGTCCTTTTGTTTTAAGGCATAAATATTTATCTGAACATTATGTGTCCTTTATAACTCAATGCATCTTGTTAGCACGTATTCCCTTTGTAAGGGTTTGGATATTCTTAAATCCCTTGAAAGAGTTGAATTATAGTTCTTTTTCCCAACCATTCTCAATGGGGTCATCAAGCCAACCTAGAATGAGTAAGGATAAGGAAAAGATGGATCCATCCTCCTCAAATCACCTAGATAAAGTGTCACCCACAACACTTATTTTAACCTTATTATATTTAATGTCATAATCATACCCCAACATATTAGTATCCCATTTATGTTTCTTTGGTGATGATAAATTTTATTCTAGG
This sequence comes from Pseudotsuga menziesii, assembly GCA_001517045.1. NCBI lineage: Eukaryota > Viridiplantae > Streptophyta > Pinopsida > Pinales > Pinaceae > Pseudotsuga > Pseudotsuga menziesii. Next base: position 57,474 of record LPNX010774410.1, read on the forward strand.
AAATAAATCAAACTAGTATGGTTTGTCTTGATCAGGAAATGCCTTCCTATGAGATATTGGTGCCATGTCCCATTTGCACGAAGGATGGCCATCATCTCTTTCCCGTATGTGGATTTGTCTAAGTTTCCATCACATAAATAAGTTTTAAGTTAAGGATAACTATAAGTTGTAATAGAGCACTTTCTTAAGATGAAAAATTGGAAGTTTTTTTTCTTTTTGTAGATTATTGAAGAAAAAAGAGGGCGACAATATTCAAATCACTTTCTGAATTTTTTTTTGTAAAATATGAAGAAACTAGTTGCATATCTATGCTCCTCCTAACAAGACACTCAATTTAAAAAACAAAAAAAAATAAGTCGTTTAAATTAGAGTCCACAAAGTGAAATTATTTTTTTGGAAATTGAGTGTCTCAATGAGAGGAACTTAGATATACAATCGGTTTCTTAAAATTTTGCAAAAAAAAAAATTAGAAAGTGATTCGAATATCGTCATCTTCTTTTTTTCTTCAATAATCTACCAAAATAAAAATGGTAAATCATTCAAATTAGAGTCTAGAAAGTGAAGCTACTTTTTTTTTAAATTGAGTGTCTTGACAAGAGGAAATCAAATATGCAACAGAATTTTCAAATTCTACACAAACATTTCAGAACGTGATTTGAATATTTTCAACCTATTTTCTTTAATAATCTGCAATTTATGTTGTCATCACCGAGAAGTCAAATTAGATTGCAGAGATAATATATTTTGATAGAGTGACTAGATTTTGGCCAAACTAGCTCCGATAGATAGAAAATGACTATAGAATTTCAAAATTATGGTTATAATAGAGATTCAGATAAATGTTGAGGTAGTTATTCCCATTTTGAATATGTTCCATCAAAATCCCTTAGGGTGTAAACTAGTTGGTGATAGGGTGCACTATTAAGGCAATACTTACAACGTTGTGGGTTCAAACCTTGAATAACCTATGCAACTATGTAGGGGAAGTGTTGGTTGTTATAATTTTAAGGTGATTAAGACCTAGCTTGCATTTTCATAAGGATTCTTGTCACATCACAATTCTCTTGTCACTTGTCTTGCCAATCTGATCATCCCTATCAAATCATCTTCTTCACATCATCCTGTCACCTTGTCATCTCTTCTCATAAACTTTGTTCAATACTGATTATCAACATTTTCTTATTCCTATTGTACATTATCACTTCTTATCAATACCAAATCATTTAGGTCAACAGCTTCTCCACCAACATGTCCATACTTGTCATGCCAAGACTTCCAAGACTTTGAGGTTCTTCTTATGTTACATAAACATGATTATGCACATGCATTCCTTGTATCACAACCAATAAGGAATATTCACATATGCTTTAGGCACAGTCAAGATTCTACAATAGTCTGGAATCATAGAAGAATGTAAACTTCAAACTTCAACCTTTTGTTGTTGCTGGTGTAAAATTCGGATGCCTATCAAAAATATTAGACTCCCGCCACCTGAAATTTCCTTAGTAAAGTTCGCTATTTCAAATCTCTCACAATTCTATTTTTTAAATGAAATTCCACTAGGTATATATACTAGTTTTCCATTATAATTATGTGTCGACCTATCATATGTATTTATTTTTTATTTTTTATTTTTAAAACAAAATCTAAGACGACTTCTTGTATTGTGTTGGGTTAAATTTTTACACCATTTCAACCTTCTTTTATTTAAACTAAGATGACTTCTAATAGAAATTGTGTGAGGGCTTATCCAAAGTTTTTAGGTATATTTTTCTTCTCGTTCACAAGAGTATCAAAGTCCCATAAGGAAGGGTAAGTACACCACATGCCTCCACAATTTTGTGAATTATCAACCATGCATAAAAGGTACCACAACCAAAAACTTTTTTGATAAGGGTTTCCACGTCCATTATGTTTAATTACTTCATCATCAAGCAAGAGGATTTTTAGGACTTAATCATAGCATGAATTTCAATAGTGTCCAAGGGTTTCTTCAAGTTCAACGTTCTTCAACATTCCTTATGGCTTCAAGTTGTTTGTGTTACCATGGAGGTCATCAAGAGAAATATCTAAGGGTTACATACAATAACATGTTAGTATTTATAATCCTCCCTTGACCAATTTTCCTATTATATTAGTTTATCCTAACTTAGGAGTTTTATTTAATTATTTGGGTCCACTAGTACCATTGGGTCCACTTGGCCTAATGGGGCCACATGTACCAGTTACTAGAGTGTGGGGAACACCGATAGAGGCTAAATTCCACTGATTGCACTTGCATGCATCTGTTTAGGCGCCTCCTAGACCAATCCCTACATTTTAGGAGCCACTGGGAGTCCCGTCAACAGCCTCCTTCATTCAGTTGGAGTTGGGACTAGTTAAGCTTAGTTATTTTCTAGTTACTTTCAATAAGATCCCAATCAGTTTAGTTAGTGCCAATTATGCATGGTTGCATGTGGATAAAGCACCTTTTCTCACCTACGACTTCATTTAGACTAAGTTAACTAATTTAAACTGATTTCTTGACTGGATTTGACATTGGGAGTTAACTACTTGGACTTCGATATTGATTGAGATATATTTAGTTAGCTAGTCAGTCAGAGTTAGTCACATCCAGTTGGGAGATTCGAATTCATCCCTAATGATTTGAATTATTTTCCTATGTAACACTATTGTACCACCACATTATATAATAAATATAATATTGTAATTCTCTAAGCAATACTTGTTTGTTTCCTATGAGATTTTATTTGTTCAGTTTGTATAATTCATTCCTATTCATCGCATCAATAATTTGGACTCATTGCTTGATGATATAAATGTCACAACAATTCTAACATGGCATCAAATCCATCTCAAGCAAGCTTCAAGTCTGACTACTCTCCATTGAACACTAGAAGCAGCTAGGATTCCACAGAAGTCTCGCAAAGAGTTCCTTGTTTCCTCTGAATTTATTCAGAGTGGTGGTGTGGGCTGACAAAACCTGAGCAAGTGTTCATGTCGAGAGGGAAGGCTTTATTCTAATATATTTCGAATATTTTTGGTTTTGTAGTGATATTTTGTAGGTTCAACTTCATATGGATTCGATATTAGCAGTTCCTCTTCTTACTCCACCCACAAGATATTCAGAATGGAAATTGAAGATGATTACATCTCTAAAGAGACAAGGTCTCTATGAAGTATCTATTGGACTTGGTAAATATTCTTATGAATATGACAATGACTGGCTAAATGATGGTGATAGATATTTTGAAACAATATGTATGGCATTCTCTCCAAGCTTGCGCTGCCTTATTGATTCTACAGAATACCCAAAGGATCTCTGGACAGAACTAGATAGAACCTTTGGGAAGCACAATGAGGATTATTATAGCGATTTGGAGAGAACATTCAGAACTAAAAAAATTATGTATTCAAAAGTATTGGACTCTACTCTCTCTGATGAAGTTGTTCAAGATGAAGAAGAAGCAGAATCTTTCACACAGTCAATTCGAATTGAAGAAAGTCTCATTGGAGTGACTCCTTCTCATGTTGCTCCGAAAGTTTATGAGATATCTGATATCTCATATTCTCATATGGCTGATCCAAAATAATACATTCAAATATCTGTTATTCAAGAAAAACTCTCCTTCCATTACATGCCAAAATTCTCCACTGATTCTTCTACTATAAATTTTGTTCATAGTTTACTAGTGATTGCTCCAGGAAAAGGAGAGGAATTCAATTTCTCTATCTCTAATGATGTTGTTGGTGTGAAAATAAGTAATTATTTGGATATTTTGAAAATAATATCATATTGTAGGATTGATGAATTCACTCTCATTGATCTAGAGCTTCCAACAAATTCCTATATGATTGCATGCACTAATACTCAAAATTTTGAAGAAGGAGAAAATTGTGCATCTACCATCTCGGTGGAGCACACCCTTGGATCTGATATGAACCTGTTTGGATATGATATGATATTATTTGGATTTGATCTGATATTACTGTTAGGATTATTAATCCTCCCTTGACCATACTGTGTATCAGATTATTTAGCCTAAATTGAACCTTAATTAATTAATTGGGTCCACTAGTAGAATTGGGTCCACTTGGCCTAATGGGGCCACGTGTACCAGTCACTAGAGTGTGCAGAACACTTCTAGAGGTTAACTAAAACTTAATACATGTGCATGCATTAGTTTGGGCACCTCCTATACCAATCCATACATTTTAGGAGCCACTGGGAGTCCCGTCACCGACCTACTTCAGTTAGTTGGAGTTAGTACTATTCAGTCTTAGTTAGCCCCCAGTTACTTTTAGTTAGTTCACAACCAGTTTGCTAGTGCAATATTTTCATGGCTAATGCATGGATACATGTAGATTAGGTGCCTTTTCCCACCTACAACAATAAGTTGCACTGAGTTAACTAGCTGTCACTGATTGATTGAGTTGTTGGACATATGGGAGTTGATTTATTGGACTCTGATATTGATTGAGACACCATGAGTTAGATGGCCAGTTAGATACAGTCACATCCAGTGGATAGATTCGAATCCATCCCTAATTGATTCGAATTGTTTTCCTATGTAAACTATTGTAACACCGACTATCATTATTGTGAATGATACTGTAAATTCATGAGAAATACTTGTTCGTTTCCTGTGTGGTTTGTTTTTTTCAGTTTGTATCTTCATTCTCCATTTACTGTAAACATTATTAGAACTATCTATTTGAATATCTAAATGGCATTCAAATTCTAATATGGTATCAGATCCTTCTCAGGCAGGTTTCATGCTTGTTTCTCCCCATCGAACATCCGAAACAGTTGGGTTTCCACAGAAGTCCCCTATGATAATTTGCTAGCTCTTGATTTATTCAAAGCAACGAAGAGTGCATGATGGACCCTAAAAATATGTTCTCGTCATGAGTAAAAGAATGATTCTAAAATAGTTCAAATATTTTTAGTTTTGCAGTGATATTTTGCAGGTTCAACTTCATATGGATTCGATATTATCAGTTCCTCTTCTTACTCCATCCACAAGATATTCAGAATGGAAGTTGAAGATGATTGCATCTCTAAAGAGACAAGGTCTCTATGAGGTATCTATTGGACTTGGTAAAGAGTCTTATGAATATGAGAATGACTGGCTAAATGATGGTGATAGAGCTTATGGAGCAATATGTGGGACCTTTTCTCCAAGATTGCTTATAGAACTTATTGAGTTTGTAGAATACCCAAAGGATCTCTGGATAGAACTACATAGAATCTTTGGGAGGCACAATGAGAATTGTTATAGAAATTTGGGGAGCACATTCAGAACCACAAGAGTTAATTACTCAAAATTCCCATCCTCTACTCTCTATGATGAATTTGTTCAAAATTAAGAAGAAGTAGAATCTTCCTCACAGTCAATTCGAATTGAAGAAAGTCTCCTTGGAGTGACTCCTTCTCCTGCTGCTTCGGAAGTGTATGAGATCTCTGATATCTCATCTCCTCACATGGCTGATCCAGAAGAAGAAATTTGAATCTATATTATTGAAGAAAATCTCTCTTTACATTCTATGCAAAAACTCTCCAGTGATTCTTCTATTATAAATTATGTACATAGTTTACCGGTGATTGTTCCAGAAAAGGGAGAGGAATTTGATTTCTCTATCTCTAATGATGTTGCTAGTGTGCAGATAAGTAATTATTTGGATATTTTGGAAATAATTTCAGATTTTAGGAGTGATCCAAACACTCATTGATCTTGAGCTTCCAACAAATTCCTACATGATTGCATGCACCAATATTCAGAATTTTGAAGAAGGAGAAAACAGTGCATCTACCAGCTCAGTGGAGAACACTCTTGGATCTGATATGAACTTTAATGGATCTGATATGATATTATTTAGATCTGATATGATATTACTTGGTTCATTATTTCATGTTCATGAGCTTTCAGTACTGCTTGCATCTTTTCTTATCAATTTTGGTGTGAAGAAACAGGTACCGCAAGTCTCCTTCAAAATTGCTGCTGGGGATTTGATTTCATACCACACTTTTGGATATGATATGGAATTATTTGGATATGATATGATATTATGTAAATATGATTTGATATTACTTGGTTCAATATTTCAGGTTCATGAGCTTTCAGTACTGCTTGTAGCTGGTTTCATCAATTTTGGTGTGACAAATCAAGTACCGCAAGTCTCCTTCAAAATTGCTGCTGGGGATTTGATTTCACTTCACAGTTTTGGATATGATATGAACCTATTTAGATATGATTTATTTTATAATCTAATAATATTTGTTTCAGGTTTTAAGATTCAATATCTTACAGTATTGCTTGTAACGGGTTTCATCAATTTCAGTGTGACAAATCAAGCACCACAAGTCTCCTTAAATTTTGATGTTGAGGATTCGATGTTAGTTCTCTCTTATGAGTTTGTTGATATTAGATTTTGTGAATTATTGGTTATTTCTGAATCAATATCATATTATGAAGCTCAATAATTCGCTCTCCACAGTCCCAGGGCTTCTCTACCTTTGGTCACATGCTCATCCCTTCACAAACCTAGTAAAGAGGAAGACCTTTTGCATCTATCTAGACACTTTCTCCTAACACTTGGGGTTGATTTTACCAATCATGGTTTGTTTTTCAAGGCTGGAATATATCATATTCTTGGGTGTTCCTAACATGGTTTGAATTCTCAAGCAGTTTTTCTCTCGATTTAGTTGATTTCAGCTGCTCTGCATGGGTCCAGTTTTCACCATGCAACGTTTATATTTCTGATTCAGTCGAGTACATTATTCTTCTTCCAAAGAGGAAGATTCCTCCAGACATAAGAACTATGTTTGGATTCATGGGTTCACCTACATAGAAGAACCAAGATACTGTTACTGCATAGTGCTACAAATAGCAGCAAACATTTTCACAAGTTTTTTCAAAATTTGTATTTCTGCTTATTTTGAGGGGGGGTTTCCCACGAGGTTTCCCCCTATTTCCTCAGTTGTATTAAGCAACATTATTTCTTTTAGATTGTATTTGGGTGAACTATGATCTTGTTACCAGGTCCCACAGTTTTCCAAGTTAAGATTCAGGGGGGTGTTAGGATTATTAATCCTCCCTTAACCATACTGTCTATTAGACTATTTAGCCTAACTTAGGAACCTTAATTAATTAATCGGGTCCACTAGTACAATTGGGTCCACTTGGCCTAATGGGGCCACATGTACTAGTCACTAGAGTGTGGGGAACACTGCTAGAGGTTAACTACCACTTATGACATGTGCATGCATCATTTTGGGTGCCTCCTAGACCAATCCCTACATTTTAGGAGCCACTGGAAGTCCCGGCACCAACCTACTTCAGTTAGTTGGATTTAGTACTAGTCAGTCTTAGTTAGCCCCCAGTTACTTTCAGTTAGTTCACAATCAGTTAGCTAGCACGATCTTTGCATGGCTAATGCATGGATGCATGTGGAGTAGGCTCCTTTTCCCACCTAGCACACTCAGTTGCACTTGGTTAACTAGTTGTCATTGATTGATTGAGTTGTTGGACATCTGGGAGTTGATTTATTGGACTCTGATATTGATTGAGACACCATGAGTTAGATGGTCAGTTAGATACAGTCACATCCAATGGATAGATTCGAATCCATCCCTAATTGATTTGAATTATTTTCCTATGTAAACTATTGTAACACTGGATATTATTATTGTGAATGATACTGTAAGTTCCTGAGCAATACTTGTTTGTTTCCTGTGTGGTTTGTTATGTTCTGTTTGTATCTTCATTCTCCATTTACTGCAAACATTATTAGAACTATCTTCTTGAATATATAAATGGAATTCAAATTCTAATAATTACTTGGTTCAATATTTTAGTTTCATGAGCTTCCAGAGTTGCTTGTAGCTGATCTCATCAATTTTGGTGTGAAAAATCAAGTACCGCAATTCCCCTTCAAAGTTGTTGCTGGTGATTTGATGTCAGTTTTATTTTATGAGTTTGTTGATATTATATTTTATGTATATCTGGATATTTTGGAAATAATATCATATTTGAGGAGTGATCCATTCATACTCATTAATCTTGAGCTTTCAGAAAATTCCTACATGATTGCATGCACCAATACTCAGGGTTTTGAAGAAGGAGAAAATTGTGCATCTACCATATCCGTGGAGCACACTCTTAGATATGATATGAACCTATTTGGATCTTATATTATCTTATTTGGATCTGATATGATATTATTTGGTTCAAGTTTTAAGTTTCAAGAGCTTTCAGTAATTCTTGTAGCTACTCTCATCAATTTTGGTGTGATAAATCAAGTACTGCAAGTCTCCTTCAAAATTGTTGCTGGGGATTTGATATCATTCCTCACTTTTGGATCTGATCATATGAACCTTTTTGGATCTGATCTGATATTTGGTTCAAGTTTTAATTTCCAAGAGCTTTCAGTAATTCTTGTACCTGCTCTCATCAATTTTGCTGTGAAAAATTAAGCACCACAAGTATTCTTCAAACTTGCTTCTAGGGATTTGATGTTAGTTTTCTCTTATGAGTTTGCTGATATTTATTTTTTTGAATCATTGGTTATTTCTGAAGCTATATCAGATTCTGGAACTCAAGCATTCTCTCTCCACAGTCCCAGGGCTTCTCTACCTATCTATTTGATCACATGTTCATCTCCTCACAGAACTAGTAAAGATAGAGACATTCTGCATTCACCTGGACACTTGCTCCTAACACTTGGGGATGATTTTATCTCACATGGTTCAATGTTCAAGACTGCAATATATCAGTTGTTTGGGTGTTCCTCACATGGTTCGAATTCTCAAGCAGATTTGCTCTCTCATAAGTTGATTTCAGTTGCTCTACATGGGTTTAGTTTTCATCTAGCAGTTGTCTATATTCCTGATTCGGTTGAGCACATTGTTCTTCTTCCAAAGAGGAAGATTCCTCCATACATAATCACTTTGTTTGGATTGAGAGAGTCACAAGCACAAATTTAGGATGCTGCTGCACAGAAGAACCAGAATATTGCTTTGTTGCTGCATACTACTGCAAATTGTAGCAAAGATTTTGCAAGTGTTTAAACTAATATTTCTTGATTCCTGCTTATCTTGAGGGGGGGTTGTTGTAAAGGAAAGTTTTCTATGGCTAGGGTTTAAGAGGCCATCAACGTACTGGGGTTGAAAGGTGGATGCAAATGGTTCTACAAGTAAATACAAGCAAGATCAGAGATTAGAATGGTTCATACCTTAGCCAAACGAAGGTTGATTCAAGCAGCCCTTCCATCCTCTTCTTGCTTCTCTTGCTCCAAGAGACCTGCAAAACGAATTATACCTTCCTCAAACCAATATGACCACATATAAAGCAATGATAATCAAATAAACATGAAATAATAATCTAATTAACATCAGCATCTGATCATAAATAGAGATTCAGTCATACATTGAACAATGATTTGGGAAGAAGAAGGACATCACATATTTATTAATCTTGAAAACAAGTACAATTATACCTTCTCTTGAAGTTCGGCACCTCACAAAAAATTGATCTGGTTCTGCTGCTTCTCTTCTCCAAGGAACTCAGCCTCCAAGCTCTGCAACACAAGGAGAATGCTTCTAGGGCAAAGGTGTCGGCAAAGAGAGCTCCAAATCCTCCAGCATAAAAATGCAAAAATTCAAGTCTCCTCTCATGGACCTCCCTACCTCTATTTATATGCTTAATGAAGAGTTAGGGTCGAAGAGAAAGTAGTTACAACTAAAGGAGTCAGTTGCATAACTACCCAAACTACCCAAATTTCAAAATACGTATTTTTTTGACATTTTTTGGAGGCATACGCGAGTTGCAGAGACAACAGTCATGTACACGAGGAGTCATACGCGGGTTGCAATGTAGAAAGTTGTGTATTTAAGGCATACGTGACTATTATATATAGCAACTCGTGTACGTACGCAGGATTCCTTAAGGAAACTCGCGTACACATCAAAAAAACTCACTTTTAGCGTATTTTTGGGCATTTTCATAATTTGGTGTCTTCTGGAAAGTTTTAGCTAATAGAAATACCTTTCCAACGGTTTAGAGATGAGGTCAAATAGAGTTACAAAACTCAATATATGGGTCCTCCAATTTAGGTGTTTTTTCAGTGACTTTCATGAAGTGTCATCATGGAAGTGTTGACATGCGACGAAAACATAGGAAAGTGGTCACAGGCAGAGATGTGTCATTTTGAGCTATAACATATGCCCCCTAATGTATGAGGTTAGAGGGGAAGACGATATCCAAAATACATTATAAAGGAAACAGCTGAGTATGGAGAGAGCAGAGAATCCAAGATCAAAAGGCTCGAACAAAGGTACCTGAAAGAGAGATAAATGTCAGACAAAACTGATCTTTGGGACATATAAGTCCATATACAAAACATTGCCATAAAGATACAAGTGGATCCAACATATGTATAACTGATGAAACTATCGTGGTCGCTCAATATGCAAAAAGGCACCATATCAAGTCTAAAGGAGTCATGGCCACAAATGAACAAAGTGGATACATACTCGACAATCGATCATAGCCACAAAAATACAAGGTGGATCTATGTCTCGGCAAAATGTCATATAAAATGTAACAAGGTCTTGTGCAACTAAGGCAATAGCAAAATGATGATGCTACTGTCGGCCCAAGGTCTTCAATCCAAACCACCCAAAAGGTACGAATCCTAACCATGTGAATAAAGGAGTTGAATTCGAACATGGAGGAAACCGTTTGATTACCGGTCAATGATGAGAACCGTTAACAAACACAAGGGAAACCACCATTAATGAAAATGGTCCCCAAGGCACCTAGTACATTCTAACAAGTGTGAATACAAGGACTTGAAGTCGAACAATTGAAGAATCCATCAAGTAGGAAACATTAAGGTATTCCCACTACCCAATAGCGAGGGAAATTGCCACTGATGACTACAATCCCCAAGGTACTATCATAAAACTCTAAATCTCATGCCCAGAGCAAGATGTGTTGCAGTCGATAGGAAGAGATCCGTTGGAAGGAAGGCATTAAGGCATCCTTCATCATCCAACATGAGGTAAGTCAAAGACTAATTGGATCTAGAATTGGTACTAAATTTCACGACAAGGACCGCCGAAGACATGATCTAATGAACTGATACCAAGGAATTGCCGACACAAAAGGTCAAGGAAACTATAGAATGGTCGACAGAGGTTTAATCCTTGAACAGTGAGCATGACACAAAAAGTGACTTAGGCAGATTTTGACACGAAATAACCAACGACACAAATCTGTAATGTAGGAGACATTGACACTTTCCCCATATAATTGGAAAAGAGACCAAATGGAGGAGTAAGAAACTCAATATCGAGATAAGGTCAAAATACTAGGACCCAACTGTTGATAGACTCAAAACTGGTGCTTTGTTCAAGGAAACAAGACTTGCTGCCATGATGTAAAAAAAATGAGAATGAACTTCCCTTCCCCTCTTTCTTGTAAAAGTTTAATGAGTCCAAGAAGGCAAACTCGGGACCATCTTCATTTTTGGCAAGCTTGAAGAAAAGACAAAAAAATGCTTGATAAAGCACTGATTCGTGGATTTTACGAGCCCAAACTAGTACATGCTCGATGGTGTTTTCATAGTTTAGAGAGTCTGAAAACTCCAAAGAAGACTCTAGAGGGGTCCTTTTTCGTCCAATTTAGTCTCCTAAGGCTGAAAAAGTATAAAACAAGCCACAGAAGAACTCTCTTAGCTTTCGAAGAAGTAAGGTGCACCTTTTTGCGTACTTAGTCAGGAAGGTCCGAAAAAGGTTAAATTACCATCTACCCAACGCTCCTTCAAAACCAGCATATAGCCTGAGTTTTACGAGTGTGAAGGAAGGCAAGATCACTCGGAAAGATCCATTTGATTATGAGGAATGTGGCTTACAACAATAAACTCGATGCTTTGTTCTTTAGGGTTTAACGAGCATGACAAAGACATAAAGTACACTCGAAATATTTTTCATGTTTAGGTCCAAAGCACGAAAAAGAAAAAATTAAGCTCATACTGGGGGTTCCTTTTCCATAAGTTTAGTCTCTCAGGTCCGAAAAAGTGATAAACCTATGCTTGAGAATACTCTTCTCAATTCCAAAGAAAAGAGAGTGTTCCTTTATCGTGTTATTCCACATGGTCCGAGAAAGAGATAACCTACCACCAATGTGGATGCCCATTCACATATTCTTAACGAGCCTGAATGGACAAGTTTACTCGGCATTCAAGTCTATTTTGAGGAGTTAGAACTGGGCCTAAAGAAACTCAATATTTTTCCCATGAAGTTTTAACGAGTTCGAAAAAATCAACTCATGACCTCCTTACTGTTTTTAACGAGCTCGAAGAAGAGCAGAAAGAATGCTCTAAATGCGAGGAGATGAGTGTCAAGGGCAAGCGAAACTAGTTCCAAGCACGAGAAACAAACCTATGCATAATGCAAGGAACAAGAGCAAGGTAAAGACACTTGGGGAAAGTCTCCTCAAGGTAAAGGGTGTCAAGTTGCAAAGGAAAAATGATACAAGGCTTAGCGACGATGAGAACAAAGATGAGGGCTTATACAACGAGCTAAAAGTGTGAAAGCTGAAATCAGGCTCATAAGTGTGAGCAGTTTACATGCAAATGCAGTTACAACTTGAACAACAAGGCGAGACCAGTAAACAACTATGAATCCAACTAAGAATCTTGTCTCCAAGGAACAACAGCATCAAGATCATATTCAGAAGAAAAGATCCGATGTGGGCCACTTTAGCAGAAACACATGTGACTTTGATATCTTCTACAAAAGGTAAATTCAAGGAAGAATTGACCAAAGAAGATTCTATAGCACCAAGGCTCGAGGGTTTATAATCAGTAAGATCAACCTCAGAAGGAGAGCAAAAATCAACAAGGGATATAGAGTCTACAGGAACAAACTCAATATCACAAGAGTTGAAAAATTCATAAGAAAAATCAAACTCATCAGGATCACTGACTTGCTGTTCGAAGGGAGAGTCAAAAGACTCAACAAGACCAAAATAAGAAGAAAGTTCAGGCTTACTAGGAAAATCATGGTTAGACTTAGTCACAACTGAATCAACATCCAATAGAACATCAGACTGTATCAAAGACTCTAAAGAGACTTCATCCGAAGGAATGAGATCATCTGAGATAGGACACATGTCTAAAATTTCAAATGGATCGACAGAGTGGAGAGAAGGCTCCACAGTCTGTATAGGATGACTCACCTGGTCAACTGCTGGGACCAAGTCCCGGGAAGGTAAGCATGAAAACAGAGGCTGCTTCTCAGCAGCAATTGAACGCAAAGGACATGAGGCCACATAGCTCACATGTGGCAGGGTAGTGTCTATAGAAACAATGGGAATCAATAAAGGAAAGACCTAGTCTCGAGTTGAGTCAGGAGACAGATCAAGAAAATCCAACTGATCAATGGTGACAATTTCTTCACCATGATTAAAGTACATCACACGAAAAAATGTTGACACCACAGCTGTAACAAACATAAAATAATAATTAAATAACTATTATATAATTAATAATAACTATTAAAATCAATATTAATTATTAATATTAATACATATTGATATTAAT
>LPNX010774410.1:71422-158587 GCA_001517045.1 Pseudotsuga menziesii
ACTTGTAAAGAGAAAGTGAGATTTGAACTTAGGTGGGGAATGTAACACTCATACCTCCCAACCACCCAATCTACTCACATTTTACAAAACTTAAGGGAAAATAAAGATTTTATTATATAATAATTAATACAATAATTAATTATTATTTTAAAAAACTATATATATAGTTTATAAAAAGATTAATATAATTATTAATTAATTAATTAATAATTATTATTATAAAAAGAAATTATTATTATTATTATTATTTATAATAATTATTTTTGGAAAAAAAAAGGTTATTTAACCTAACGAAGAAGACCAATCCCTTTATCGTCGAAAAAGTCGAAGGCTATCTATCACAGAAGAAACCAAAGGAAGACCATCTATCATCGAAGGAGTCAAGACCATGGAAGTTGGACTGCAAGTACAAATAGAGAAATTAGAAGCCAAGCTAAAGCGTTATCAGAGAGACAATGAAGAGTTATAGGACATAAATACGAAATCGAAAATGTTGATTAAATTACATAGGATGCAAAAAGAGAGCAAGGAACAAAAAATTTCCGATCAAAACAATCATATAGAAAAATTGTCTGCCGAAATTAAGAAATTAAAAGACGAAAATGATTTCAATCAGAAACAAAAAAATCAAGATATAAAGAAAGAAATAATTGATTATGAAGCAAAAATAATACGCTTGAAAAAAATCATTAATGACAGAGATGAAGAACCGATGCACATACGATAGAAAGTAGAAGATCAATAATTAGTGGTCGACCAGTATCGACAACAAATAAAAGTTCTTCAACAACAAAACATCGATTCTAGAAAGGAACACAAGTTGGAGATCACAAAGAGTAATAAAACAATATCAAACAGTTATAAATAAATTTTTAGATTAAGAAATCATAACAAAACCCTGATTACAAAAATCAAAAAATTAAAAAATAGTAGTAAGAAGGAGCACTCCAGTGAAGAATTCAAAATAAAAATACTGGAAAAGAAAGAAGAAAACCAGTGTCTAAATAATCGTAATCAGGAACTACAGAATCAGATCAAGGAGTTAGAAATTGAAAAGAAATCACAAGAGGAAAGAATCGAAAAGATTCAGAATCTTGAACAATCTACTGGAGAACCAAGAAGCACAATCCAGGAAAATGCATCCAAAAATCAAATTGAGGAAGTGAAGACAGTCCTCACTATAGTCCAAAAGAAAGAAGAACAAAAAACACCTACACCTTACAAACATCATAATTATAATCGTCATTTTGACCAACGACAGGGTCAAAATGAATATTCACAAAAGACTTATATGGAAATGTGAAAATATCGACATACCAAGCAACAATTGAGACGAATTGTCCCATAAAAAGATCTCAGAGCTCTAATAAAAATAGATCTAGGATGGACCATAGCAGATACGATGCGACAATTCTTCTGGGGAATCCGTAATTCGTATCAACTCATCTCCTCAAATGTCACAAATACAAAAGGGAAAGAATTTCGAGATGACATTAAAATAAATGAGACATTAATGTCCAATATATCTTTGAGGACAAAGATTCCCTTAAGGGGAAGGAAATGTAACAAACATAAAATAATAATTAAATAACTATTATATAATTAATAATAACTATTAAAATCAATATTAATTATTAATATTAATACATATTGATATTAATAATTAATAATTAATACATAGTTATTAGTAAAGGATTCTAAAATGACGCATCCTTTCATGGATAGTATCGAAAGTGCCTTTACAATTAATATATATATGGCAATCACTTTGTAATCTATAATCATATCAATTCTATCATCAATTTATATATTATTATGGCTGATTTACTATTTCAAGTCTTTTGGTAATATTATTTGTGTAAGTGAATAATTATTTGCTTCAACAACTTGCATGGCATAGACATAATCACGTCCAAGGAGCATATTGAAGTCCAAGGGGTCTTCTATCACCATGAAGTCAACTAAGACGGTCTTCCCACCCAAAGTAACAGGTGTTTGAGCAAGAATTCCCAAGGCTATATAAGTTCTTCTATCAAATGCTAGTAACTAACTAGCAGTCAACACAAGGCTGGGAGATCCCCTGCCTCGCCAAGCACGAGCAGAAAAGATACTAACTGAGGCTCCTTCATCAATAATACAACGAGCAATCATGTATGGTTCAATTTTTACCTTTATCTAGAAAGGTGCATCAGAAGGAAGGCGCGGCTCAACTAGGCTATCCCAATCAAAGGAAGCAATCTAAGAGCTTGGTGGGGGTTGATCCGAAACGAGTTCAGTGCCCCCTTGTTCAATAAGTTATGAACTGGCGGTGAAGAAAATGTGACTAGCAGACACTTCACTCTCCGAAATAAGAGTGGGGTTGATCGACAATGGAATCGATTCAATCGCTTTGTGAAAGTCACTCTCCAAAGGGAGAGTGGGATTGACCAAAGATGACATTGGTTCAATCACATCAGGATCACTCTCCGAAAGAAGAGTGGGATCGACCAAAGCTGAGATTGGTTCGACCACTTGATCAACCAAAGATTGAGTAGGTTGTCGAGAAACTATAGGTTGTTTAGGAGAAGGAAATTCTTAAGTCTTAGACCACACTCTTCGCACCTCTGCGATAGTAGGGCACTGGTGAGTAAGATGATCTCCCTCGCATAGCTTACAAGGGAACTTAAGTTTTCACTTTGAACAACTAGTTTTCTCAATGGTGTCAACATGACTAGTAGTGGATGACTGTTTTCTCTCAAAATGACCTATAGAGGTTGAGATTTTTCCCCCAGGATGACCATCAGAGGCTGGGTAACTGGGTCCAACCTGACTAAGAGAGGTTGGTTGTTGAAAAGCTTCAGAATGTTCAAAAACGGGATGACCATGAAACCAAACTCTTCACACCTCCGCGATAGAAGGGCATTTATAAAAGGTGGTCTCCCTCACAAAGCTTACAAGGAAACTTGGGCTTTTGTTTTGAATGGGTAGTCTTTTCAACGGTGTCAACATGACTTGTAGTGGCTGACGGATTGTCTCCAGCATGAACCACAGAGGCTGAAAGACTACCCCCAACATGACTTGCAGAGGCTAACTGGGTCCAACATGACTTATAGAGGTTGGAAGGGCACCACCAACATGAACAACAGAGGCTAAATGGTTAGGATCAACATGCTTTGTAGCAGTTGAGTGTGTGCCCCCAGCATGAACTTCAGCGTCTGGGTGGATGGATCCAACATGACTTGCATAGGTTGGATGGGGAGGTTCAACTTGAACATCAGAGGTTGAACGGGTGCCCTTGGCATGAACTACAGAGGCTAAGTGACTATATCTGACATGACCTAGAAAGGTTGGAAGGATCCCACCAACATGATCAGCAGAGGCTGGATGGTGAGGATCAACTTGACTTGCAGAGGTTGAGTGCTTAGATCCAACATGACCTGCAGAGGTTGGATAAGTGCCCCTAGCATGAACTTCAGAGGCTGGGTGGTGAGGTTCAAATTGACTTGCAGAGGTTGAACAGGTGCCCCCTTACTTATGTTCCTTCTTCCTATTCCTCCTTCTTTTACTCCTTTTAGACTGTCGGTTACTAGTATTAGTACTTTCACCGCATGAGGTATAAGGAGGAGGAGAATCAACTACAGGTGAAGAGGAAGCAGTGTTTTGATGCCCTTGATATAGGGAGCTTACTTGAGAAGCACCAGGAGCATTTAGGACAGTTGGAGTGGAAAACAACCACACCGGTAGCCCTAGGGTGAATCCAGGTAGATCCAGGGTGGCCATCAAGGGAACACCAACATTCCCCGTGAGAGGAATAGTACAAGGATTTCCTAGCATGGGGATCTCTTGGTTGGTGTTAAAAGGGGTGTTAAACATAGTTTCAAACTATGAGACAAATTCTGAGGTTGATAGAAAACCAAAATTACAAAGCACACACCTAAAGGCACACTATGTACAGAAAAACCACACAGCACTCACAAAAAATTCCTAAAGCCAAACAGACAAACAGGTATAAGATATGCTTTCCAGAAGAAAGTTGATCGACAGTTACTTGGCGTCCCTGTAGATGTTCTTAGGCACAAGTAGAGGAATCACCCACCACCCTCCCACACCTTCTATCGAGGTTACCTTCCAAGCTCGTCCAAGGTCAACCAGAAATAGCCTTCCGGTGTACCTATGTATGAACCCTAGATGTCAAAGAGACTAAAGGCTACCTTAACTATATTGACAATTTGGGGGGACAGTCGCAAGCCTGGTTCATACGCATGGGCAGGGTAGCAAATCCCGAAACCCTGTCTAAGACAGAATCCCCATATGCGCAAAAACCTTGTTCTACGCTTTGACAAAGAATCAGAGGGTTATCTCCTCAGTCCAAGTCTCCACGCGGCCTCGTGCTTAACTCCTGTTTGAGAGGAGCTTCCTAGATACAATCAACATAGAATAGGTTTTACCTAGTGATTGGCCAACTACGTCTGAATTTAAACACTTGTGGGGAGTTTAAACTCCCTATCCCACAAGTCTAGCCTAAGCTAGTTGGTGTATGACCCTATAAAATAAAACTTACTAATAATTTTTAAATTATATCGTTTATTTTAAGGGTTGTTTTTAATCAGAGGGTAAATGGCATGAAACTTATGTGGTGTTTTGACTCAAAGTTGAAACAAAATGACCAAGCAAAGAGATATGAAATGCAAAAATCAAAAACTATTCTCTTTGTTTTTTCAAATAGAAACTTGAAAACCACAAAAGAACAAATTATTTTTATTTATTTTTTCAAAAACAATGATATGCCATGCAATCTAGACTAAAAAACTAATCTACATGCATATAAAGCAAACATGTGTTTTTTTCCTTTTTCTTTTATAAATGCAAAAGAAAAACTACCTACAAACTAAATGTATGCAGATAACAAGAACAAAGCAAAAGGAACTTTTCTATACAACCACCAAACAAAATCTAAAATGCCCTAAAGTCAGTATAAACCCTACTTGGAAGGAAGGATTGCATAAGAGACAAGTCAACTATTTTGGCATGGTGAAGTTAACCAACAAAATAAGAAGGAAACCAACACCAACAACCTTCTGAACTCAGACAAAGATCACTAACAGAGGCTGACCAAAAACATAAGCCAAAAATCATGCCAAGCAAAGGAAGCGGGGGGAAAGAGCAAAGAACAAACCCTAATGCTATAAAAAGGCTTACCACATAGATAAATAACAACCAAAATGGATGACACTAACTCCCCAGTGTCATGCGCCTACAGAGGACACCAAAAGACCTACCAAACAGCCCACAACAGCAGAGAAAACCACAAAAATGAGGAAAAAACACTATTTTAGGGGCACATGCGGGTTGTACTACTAACAGGTCGTGTATCATACGTGGGTTGACAGTACAGCAAGTCATGTGTATAAGCACATGCGGGTTGTATTACTGACAAGTCGAGTATCGTACGTGGGTTAACAGTATAGAAATTCGCGTGTACCAAACCAGACACGCGACTGTTTAGTCTGCAACTCGTGTATGGGTGGAAAAAATCCCCAAAAATGTCAAAAACCGCCTTAGGAAGGTAGGGGAGATGTTCTATCAAACTAATAAAGTGTTCCTAAGTGGAAAGAAAGGCCTGAAACCTTACAAAAGGCTGGAAGAAATATAGAGAAACCCCAAACGGACAAGGCTCTCCCCAACGGAGTTGCGAGTTCTGTTGTAAAGGAAAGTTTCCTGTGGCTAGGTTTTAAGAGGCCATCAAGGTACTGGGGTTGAAAGGTGGATGAAAATGTTTCTGCAAGTAAATACAAGCAAGATCAGAGATTAGAATGGTTCATACCTTAGTCAAACGAAGGTTGATCCAAGCAGCCCTTCAATCCTCTTCTGTCTCCTCTTGCTCCTCTTGCTCCAAGAGACCTGCAAAACGAATTATACCTTCCTCAAACCAATATGACCACATATAAAGCAATGATAATCAAATAAACATAAAATAATAATCTGATTAACATCAACATCTGATCATAAACAAAGATTCAATCATACATTGAACAGTGATTTGGGAAGAAGAAGGACATCACATATTTATTAATCTTGAAAACAAGTACAATTATACCTTCTCTTCAAGTTTGGCACCTCACGAAAGCTTGATGTGGTTCTGCTGCTTCTCTTCTCCAAGGAACTCAGCTTGCAAGCTCTGCAACACAAGGAGAATGCTTCTAGGGAAAAGGTGGGCAAAGAGAGCTCCAAATCCTCCAACATAACAATACAAAGATTCAAATCTCCTCTCATGGACCTCCCTACATCTATTTATATGATTAATGAAGAGTTAGGGTCAAAGACAAAGTAGTTACAACTAAAAGAGTCAGTTGCATAACTACCCAAACTACCCGAATTTCAAAATACGTCTTTTTTGACATTTTTTGGAGGCGTACGCGGGTTGCAGAGACAACAGTCGCGTACACAAGGAGGCATACGCGGGTTGCAATGCAAAAAGTTACGTATTTAAGCATACATGACTATTATATATAGCAAATCGTGTACATACACGGGTTTCCTTAAGGAAACTCACGTACGTATGCGGGTTTCCTTAATGAAACTCGCATACACATCAAAAAACTCATTTTTAGGGTATTTTTGGGCATTTTTAGACTTTGGTGCCTTCTAGAAAGTTTTAGCTGACAGAAATGCCTTTCCAACGGTGTATAGATGAGGTCAAATGGAGTTATAGAATTCAATATATGGGTCCTCCAAGTTAGGTGTTTGTTCAGTGACTTTCATGAAGTGTCATCATGGAAGTGTCGACATGCGACGAAAACATAGGAAAGTGGTCACAGGCAGAGATGTGTCATTTTGAGATATAACAGGGGGGTTTCCCATGAGGTTTTCCCCTATTTCCTCGGTTTATTAAGCATCATTTTTTATATTTTAGATTGTATATGGGTGAATTTTGGCCTTGTTTCTAGGGAACACAGTTGTCCAAGTTAGGATTCAGGGGGGGTGTTAGGATTTATAATCCTCCCTCGACCAAACTGTCTATTAGATTATTTTACCTAACTTAGGAGTTTTATTTAATTATTTGGGTCTACTAGTACCATTGGGTCCACTTGGCCTAATGGGGCCACATGTACCAATTACTAGAGTGTGGGGAACACCAATAGAGGATAATTGCCACTGAATGCAGTTGCATAAATCAGTTTAGGCGCCTCCTAGACCAATCCCTACATATTAGGAGCCACTGGGAGTCCTGACACCAACCTTCTTCAGTCAGTTGGAGTTAGAGCTAGTTAAATTTAGTTATTTTCCAGTTACTTTCAGTTAGATCACAATTAGTTCAGTTAATGCCAGTTATGCATGGTTGCATGTGGATAAAGCGCATTTTCTCACCTACCACTTTCGTTAGACTAAGTTAACTGGTTAAACTGATTGCTTGACTGGATTTGACATTGGGAGTTAACTACTTTGACTCTGATATTGATTGAGACATCTTTAGTTAGCTAGTCAATCATAGTTAGTCACATCTAGTTGGGAGAATCAAATTCATCCCTAATGATTCAAATTATTTTCCTATGTAACATTATTGTAATACTGGATTATGTAATGAAGATAATATTGTAATTCTCTGAGAAATACTTTTTTGTTTCCTGTGAGATTTGATTTGTTCAGTTTGTATAATTCATTTCTATTCACTGCATCAATAATTTGGACTCATTGCTTGATGATCTAAATGGCACAACAATTCTAACATAACCAAGGGAAATCAAACCAACATCTTGTTGTCACTAAGTAGGAGCATGGTCCATTAAACCATATAAACGTTATGGCTTCATTGTCAACACATAAGCCATATCATCTTCAAAAAATGACCACATTATGGGTCATTTGTGGCACCTAGTATACACAACTTTCCATGTCATCAACCTTTGTCATTAATGGTTTTTCATCATTGACAACCATACTCAACAAACTCCCACTTTGCCATTAATGGAAACCCTCTTCAACCTCTTCAAATTTCTCAAGGGCCAAATTTTCATTAAAAGCTTTCACAATGCTCAATTTTTTTTATTCTTGAATATTGCTTGTCATCATGCTGAAGTGTTTGCTCCCCCTTTCATGTAGGCTCCCTCTTTCATATAGACTGTTGGGATCATACTTCAAAATATTCAGCAAATCGCTTCACTGTGGCTTGCTTTCACCCAAAGTAACATAATCTTGGGAGTTCTTCAACAAGTAACTCTACCACAATTACATCCTTCAGACTTAGTTAAGCAAAGTCAGACTTAAACCTCATCATAGGCTAATTATAGTCCCTAACTCTCAGTTCAACATATATATTTATATATGGGGAGAGAAACACGCTTCAAATCTTCCTTCAACGGCCTTCAATATTTCACTAGCTTTCGAAGATGAGCAAAATTACCAGAATATACAAATTTACAATTGTAGTGAAGAGAAATTGAGTCTGGCAGACTTTAACGCTATTCAAGGTTAACTTCTGTAGGAATTTCAGTGCATCTTTAGTTACATAGTGAGCATTTTGTTGTCTTGAAGGAATATAATTCAAGTTGTAGGCATTTGAACTGGATCTTCCATCTGCATGCATTATTCAAATTTTTCCCATATTACCAGAGTCTGCCATCATTTATTGCATGCATTTTGTTCAAGTTGTCCCAAAGCCTTGCGGGATTTCCATATCTACTCGGTCAGCTTCCATTCAGGGGTTAAGTCCTTTGGCACTTCTTCAAACAAGGATAGCATTGCTAGTTCTTCAATGTAATAGGAATCAAAAACATGTGTTATTCAGTAAATTTAAGCATATATCATGGACAATCCTCCAACCATCACCATGTTCCTTCACTACATTTGCTTCAACTATGAAATAACTACAACTTTCCCTTGATCGCCCTATCAACATGCCAACTCAACTATCATCCTAACTGAGAATGATTGCCAACTTCCTAGGGCCTGTAATAAAACAATTCAGACTTCTTCAAGACTTTTTCACAAATTAAGTCATATATCTGTTTCTCAAGTAAATCATGTTATTCCTTCAAATTTACTTTATCTTAATTTTGCATGGCTTGCATACTAGGCTGCCCATCTTACATTTTAAGCTTCTCAAAACAGATCTGAATAATTTACAAGTCTTCACTTCAGCCACCACCATAATTCTATTTCAAATTGGTTCTTTGTCCAAGCTGTCTGTTGAGTGGAGTTAAACCTTTTTGACAATAGTATCAATTATAGTATGATGTTGTGGTCAAGTGCAGCTACAAGACTGTCATGAACTGCTGTGTAAATAACCTTTAATCATCCTTGAGAGAGAGCCAAAGAAAATAGTCACAAATATTCCACGGAACTAATTTCCACTTTTTATCATTGTTGTTCTCATGTTGTTTTACTTTTTTCAAAAATCTAATCACTTCAAGTTGTACTTCCAAGCTGACTTATTTTGGTTTTGGGTTCATGAAACTCAACGTTCATCCAAACAATATCTATAATAGGCATAGTGTCGATGTATTTGTAACTTCAGAATGTATTCACTTATATTGTACCTCGATGTTCCTATCGAGAGAATCATTTGTATCTCATTATACCCCGATGTTCCTATCAGAAGAGTCATTAATATAATAAAGTCATGTAAAGTCATTGAGGTTAAACCTCCATTGTAAGTCGGGTAAATAGTCCCCACAATTGAGTTGAGGTTAACCCTCCTTGTTGATCGGAGGGGGAAAGTTCCCACGGTTGTGGAGCACTATGGTTATTAGACTCTCCTAGAGATGGCATCCCTGGTAAGTAGTTGTCAAGTCAAAAACTAGTATAAATAGAGAGTGAGACTCTCTATTTGATACACACACTCACTCAACTGGGGCGCACGAGTGAGAGAGGAGAAGCTCTCTCAAGTGAGAGAGAGAACAGCTGTTGGAGATTGTGGTGAACCTCCTGCAATAAATAATGAGAATGCACGATATAACAGAAATATTGGAGCACTAAAGATATTTTATTGATCGCGGGCCACTTCGAGGGGCCAACCTCCTTTGAGCAAGCTCAATACAAAATAAATCTTGGATGCTTTCATTAGCCTCAACACATACTTATATACTAAGTCTAATCTAAACAACCATTACCCCCCATGAATGAGGGATAATGCAACATAATAACTAGACAACTTAACAACTATTACTTACTCCCCATGAATGTGGGATAATACAACATACTGATGGGACGACTTAAAAAGCATATGCGTCCGATAAAATATACTAACAAAATAAAGAGGAGGGTTGACACGGGTTCTTAACATCCCCTCCTTATTAAAAAAAAAGCTTTGTCCTCAAAGCTTTAGATGTGGAAACTGTTGCTGAATCTGAAGGAGAGGTTCCCATGTAGCATCCTTTGGTTGCATGTTGTGCCACTGAATTAAGACCTCTGTGATGAATCGAGAGCGAAGCTAACAAGTGTGCTCATTGAGGATGGCCTCTGGATCTGAAATGATGGATCCTTCATTATCCCGTTCTGGTAAAACAATTTGTTCTCTGATGTTGGTGCCAATCACTTGCTAAATGCGAGAAGAAGGAGGAAGTGCCAATTTATAAGCAACAGACCCAATCTTATGAAGAACTGTATATGGACTAGAGATATTTGGAGCGAGCGTTGGATTCCCTTTAAGTTTCAAGGAGGATTGCTTGTAAGGCTGCAGATGAAGAAAAACCATGTCACCGAATTGAAAAGTGCACTCAGAATGGTGCTGATCGGCTTGGTGTTTCATGCGGGTTCTGGCCATGTGAAGATTGTCCTACAGAATGTGAAGAATCTGATGTCGGTTTCGAAGAACCGTGTCAAATGCCTGAACTGGTGAACTGCTAGGGGTGTATGGTAGGAATACTGGAGGTGTGTGACCATAAACTGCTTCATATGGAGTCATTTGAGATGCAGTATGGTAGGAAGTATTGTACCACCTGTTATCTCTGAGGTTGTTTCACCTGTTTATTTTTAATTTTTTATTATGCTTTGTTTTTATTGTTTTTAGTTGTGCTTTGTTTTATATTTTATGATTGATTGCTTACCATTAGGGTTCCTTTTGTTACCTAAAATCATCAAAATTTTCATTCATTAACTATGAGCCCATGTACGAGCAAAAGAGTATATGTTATATGGTGAATTCTTACAGTTGGCAGCGTTTATCCAAACTGGCAGCATTCTAATTTTTGATGGTAGAATGTCCAAATGGATGATTACAGTGGGTAAGTGATTCGACGATATTTGCAATTGAAAAATCCCATCACGAAAGTGCTAGTGCATTCCGAGGTGCCAAGATGTCAAATGTTTTCTCCGGAGGCTACCGAATTCATACAAAGTTGTTTGTTAAAGATATGTGTGCTCCATGTGCTTGAATCCAACACCAGTAATAAAGAGTGGGACGAGTCGAAAGCAATATGTTTAAAGGAAAGCACCAGTGTGCTGAAGCTCATTGCCAATTAGCCTCCAAGCGTTCAGCTTTGTGCTCAAAGCTCATTTTAAAGATTATGTTCAATTCCACTAGTCGACTCAAGAGCACAATGAACTGACAAAGTGGTTTCCAGGTGTGAAATACTTGACAGCACTCATGAATGTATCCAAGTGTAAGGAGCCGAGACAGGAATTTGCGATGGAGAAGATCGTATTCACAAGTGTTAAAGGTTTTTAATCAGTTCAAAGATCACAAATACATTGCACTTGCGCTTGGGCAGGCAATGTCCACGACATCAATGGAGCAATTATATTCCATGGACAAGTAGCTATGAATTGCAATGACCTATCAAGCGTCATGGTCAAAGAACAATGACTGCTTACAGCGCCAAGTGATCAAGAACACTGTTGACAATTAAATTGATTACACAGGATTTGATTGTTTCATGATATTGTGTATCTGTTCAACGTGTCCATTTACTAAATAAACAACAAGCACCCACGGATCCATTGCTTTCACATAATGCACGGAATAGCATCACACAGTGTTCATCAATCCGCGTGATAAGCTCCCCTGAATTCAAATCCAACAAGAGAATATTTAGGGGAATCTCAGAGCACGGTGGGTCAAGGCTCATTGATCTAAAATTCAATTAAGTTAATAGTTACTTCCATTTGAGATTTAATCTAAATGATCTAAAGCTGATTGTTGTTCAAATGCCAAATTG
This sequence comes from Pseudotsuga menziesii, assembly GCA_001517045.1. Classification (NCBI taxonomy): domain Eukaryota; kingdom Viridiplantae; phylum Streptophyta; class Pinopsida; order Pinales; family Pinaceae; genus Pseudotsuga; species Pseudotsuga menziesii. Next base: position 83,557 of record LPNX010774410.1, read on the forward strand.
GAACAATTACATGGAGGAGAGCACCAGTTTCAAATGTTAACATGATGAATTAAATATCAAGGCAGTCACTCTAGTGCTCGTCCGGATGTTGAATAGTTCGGTGTTGGAAGGATTTTATACCAAAATGTCTCAGACATCTGATGTCATGTCATATAAACATCCTTCTAGAAGAAATAAGGGAATTGAAGGATTGTAAGTTTGTTCCAGATTATGCATAGCTGGAAGTAGATTATGCATAGCTGGTGGACAACATGTTCAGCGAACAAATGGCAGAGTATTGGTCAAATATTATTCCTGGAGGTGGGCATCTAAAGACCAAAAACAGAGGATAGATCTTATTATTTCCAGATTATCGGGGATTAGTTAACATCTTCGAGCAGTAAAGAGCATTTAAATGGATAGGTGGCAGAACATTTCCAGGCATAAGATCAAGCAATCAATAATCAGTTCCAGATTAAAAGGAATCAATTTCGGCTGCTCCAGACTTTTTGCAGCAGATCATAAATTGTTTATATTTTTAGTTAATTGTTATATTTTTATTCCAAAATATAGAAACAGTTTGTTCATGGTATTCTACTATTTAAATCATCATTTTAAATGTAAACAAAGGGGGACTGTAGGTTGGCAATTTTGGAGAATGCAAGCCCTGTTTGAGAGCACTGCATGTATGACATAGACTTTATGCAGCTTCTGTAACAGGTTCTATTTTTGAATGAAACTTGATGATGATTTGCCTCTGTATTTTATGAGTTGTTTTTCTAGTAATTCTGTTATGCACATGGTCCATTAAATCCCATTGCACTAATTCTTACTGTGAAAAGCAATTATCTTTATATTTTCTAGAAACAAGGCAGTTTCACTTCCAGTCTTTATGATCATAGTAATATTGCTATTGAACTCTGTGTTATATCTCATGTTATACAGTTCCTGTGGATCACCTTGCAACTCTGATTGACCTACCAGCCTACATTTTCTTCAATGCTTTGATTTTCTTACAAATACTTATATTAGGGCCAGTGTGTGATATATACCAGCTTAGTTTATTGTAAACTGTGTGATGCTTTTTACAGCTTTTGATTTCATATCAGTTTAGTCCACTTATAATTGTGTGATCTGTACAAACAAGCTTTGATTCTATATATCCTTTTTTCTCCAATTATTGTTTGATTTCACTTACAGCTTTCATGTTATACTAGCCTAGTTCTTTACAGTTCTGTGAACTTCCATTAGCCCTGGTGTCATACCAGCTTATGTTTGCAGTTTGATTTCATTTGATTTGTATATTTTTAAACAAGATTTCCTTAAGCTTGAATCCCATAGTCTAGGTTCAACTTTAGGGATAACACCACCATTCAGCGAGAGGGAGCCACTTTTCCCACAGATGTTGTTCTTCAGAGGTGAAACAACAAAGATAAGTTTCCCAATAGTTGTTGATGACTTCATTCGGACCATCTATTGGTGGGTGATAACCTTAACTCATATTCATTTTGGTGTCAGTAAGGAGAAAATTACTTGTGAAAGTTGTGTTGCGGTCTGAGACAATGGAAGAAGGAATATCTTGTCCATGAAAATTTGTGCGATTGAGGAGGTGGTATATGGAGTACTGAGAGCACAAAAATGATGATATTTTGAGAGTTGATCAACCACAACCAAGATTATGGTCTTCCCTCCATATTTAGGGATTCCTTGAATGAAATCCATCGAAATATATGTCCAAATCCTTGTAGGGATGAGCAAAGGTTCGAGCAATCTGGAAAGAAGTGCAGTTTCACCTTGGTGGCGATTACAAGGAGCACATTCGGAAACCATCAATTGAATTTCTCGTTGCATTCCCTTCCAAAATAAGTGACATCGTTCCCTCTCATATGTTTTCATGAACCTAGAGTGCCTTGCTGATGGAGAAGCATGGAGTTCATAAAAGACTGCAAGTTTAATATCTGTGCTCTAGGGAAGCACCAGATAACCCTTGTATCTCAGAGAAGAGCCATCCCAAGAGAAATGTGGTACCATAGAAGGGTTACTGGCCAATGGTTGGATGATTTCAAATAATGAGGATTCATTGACATAGCCTTGTTAAACAGAGTGTAACCAAGTTGGAATAGGCATAGAAATAGTTGAAAGAGAGACATGGGCATCAAATGGGTGGGAAAGAGTATCCACCACAAGATTGTCCTTAGCCTTCTTGTAATTGATCTCATAGTCATAACCCCTGAGTTTGCTAACCCATTTTTGTTGTGTTGGGGATGAGACCCGTTGTTCCAGGTAATATTTCAGACTCTGGTGATTAGTCTTGATGTAGCAAGGATTCCCTAAGAGGTATGGCCACCACTTCTGTACTATGTGCAAAATAGTCATCATTTCCTTCTCATATGTGGAGGTGGATAAATTCTTTCCAGGAAGGGATTTAGTGGTGAATTCCATGGGTTGTTCATCTTGAAAGAGGACAACACCAAGTCCATTGTCGCAAGCATCACTCTCAAGAGTGAAGGGCTTGGAAAAATTAGGCATCTGAAGGGTGCATTGGAATGAAAGATCCAAGGGAGTATTTGAGACTTTTGAAGGTTGCATCTGAATGAAATGGAGCTGAGTGATGACACCATGTGAATTCTTCTTAAGGATTGTTTCCATGAAATGCGAACTGATGATGATGAGAGACCCTAGTTGTAAGCCATTGAATGTGTGTTTTTTCCCATTGACTAAAAAATGCATCCACAGTTCAGCAAAATCCCATAAGATGGGTCCAATTGTGCGTAACCATTGAGTGCCCAAAATCATAGAACAACCTCCTAGGGGTATGGCAAACATGTTCGAGCGCAAGTTATAATCTCCAATAGAGATACACACACTGCAGCACTTTCCTTTGCAAGGTAAGGTGCTCCCATTGGCAACCATGACTTTAAAGCTGGAGCAAGGATGGACAAAACAATCAACTTGTTTAGCAATCTGAGGGTCAATAGGTGGCTGCGGAATGTCGACCTGATCGTCTACTAAATCCTGAGCAGCATCACAAATTTCAAGTGCAGGCAGAGAAGCCACAACCAAGAAATAGGACTTGTGTTCAGTACATTGATGTCCTCGGGTGAATTTATCATCACAATTACAACAAAGTCCTTTTTCCCTATGTGCCCGCATCTCGGCTTCAAACAAATGCTTGATAGGAGTGGTTCTGGAGTCAGAGGGATTGGATGTCTTTGGGGAACCATATTTCTGAATGGAACAAAAGTGAATTTGGGGCGTTGCTGAGCCCTAATCTTGTCCTCTGCCAACTTAGCCAACCCTAGGATTTCCATCATTGTGTTGAGACAAAACATTGTAACGTCAAATCGGATTGTATCCTTAAGACCACTGATAAAAAAACTCCTGTAGAATGCATCATAAAATCCTTCTGTATGCTTGACTAAGTTCTCAAATTCTGTCTGATACTCTCTCACAGTGCTAGTCTGGCGAAGTTTGGTGAGTGCTCCTGTGAATTCATCAAAACCACTAGGGCCAAATCAGTGCAAAAGGAGTTGGAAAAAATCTGTCCATTGGGGCTCTTCATGATCCTTGATGTACCAACAGAACCATTGAAGGGCTTCACGTTCCAAATGAAATGATGCAAGTGGGTCTTTGGTGACAGCAAAATTGTTATGCATATTAAAGTATTGTTCTGATTTGTGTATCCAGCCACTTCGATCATCACCATTGAAGCGAGGGAATTCAATCTTCGGCCCACAAAAGTTGCTGGAAGCAGAGAGCTCAGTGTCTGCAAAAGACTCGGGCTATTGTTGGTTGCTCATGGTCGAATGCTGAAGATGGAGGTTGAGAAATATTTGATCCAGATCTTCGAGTTTGGTCTTGAGGGTGACAAGTTCTTCTTCCATTTGTCTATTTGCTTCTACGCAGATGACAACCATAAGCAATATTTTTGTTTTTTTATCGGAAATGGGTGGAAAAACAAAAACGAAGAGGGTTTTAGAGAAGGAAAATTTTGAGTTGGGAAAAAAGTGAGTGGGTAACTAGGTTGTGGACACTTTCTGAGGGACAAGAAAACAAAAAATGTGAATTTCAGAAGCAGGGTGAAAGAAGGAGATGGAATTTCGGGCTTCAGGAAGTGGAATTGGGATAGGGTCCTCAATGAATGAAATATGTAGAATAGAATGACAAGGGTTGCAGTGAATTTTCAAGGGAAACAGAGCTAAATCAAGGAATATATGGCTAAAAAAAAGAAATTTATACCTTTTTTTTTTTTGAAGAAAATGATCTGTGGTGGTGCTAGAAAGCTATGCTTTGTCAACATGAATTGGAGTAAATGATCTGTGACAATTCTGGAATTCTGAACATTATCAATTGTAAATAGATATGGACCCCAGATATATTAGGCTTCCTAATGGTTCAAAGGTAGTCACTTGGCCACCAAGGCTGTCTCAGGCTTGAGTATTGGGGCAATACCCCTCACTTCACGGTGCAAGTAAAACTGCTACCCGCTTGGCCAAGAATAACAACTCTTTGTTTTTCCTCATGGATAGGAATCTAGTCAATCTGGTGGGGGTCATTTCCCTTTTCGCTTGGCAGGTCCTCTCAATGGCCAGCTACTTCGGGGTTCCTGTGGTACTCCTCATAATGAGTTTTAGGGCTATGCCCAAGTACTTCCCACAGTTAAGCGGATAGGGTTTATTCCCTGATCCGAATGAAAAATATGGCTACAAGAAGAAGAACTACTGCAATAATCACAGTGCCAGAAAAAATGTGGCAGAAATTCCACCCAATGCTCAAAAACCTGTAATTAGAGCCAGGGTTTTGAGACGAAAAAATTTAAAATGAGCATAACTCGATCTATATTACTCAGAATTGTTATTATATCCTATTTCTGAAATTGGAATAACCATTCTGTGTCTACTTGTGAAATCGGAATAGAAATCTGGGATCCCGGTCAAAAGATTTTTGCTCTGCAATTTCCGTGACCATCACAAAAATTCTGAAAAATTATTGATTTTAAATCCGCAATATCTCCACTTTTAGAACTCCAAATGAGATGATTTGTTTTTTGAAACTGTGTATTTTTGAAAGAAGAATTCAGATATGCAAATTTTTTTTCTTGAATCTACACAAAAAGTTTCGAAAATGGCTGTGAAAGTCGCCGCCCAATTTTGCCCTTTTTTTTTCCAAAAAAAAAATTCCCACTTGTGCCAAGGAAAGTGCTCTGATACCAGATGTGGTGAACCTCCTGCAATAAACAATGAGAATACATGATATAACAGAAATATTTGAGCACAAAATATATTTTATTGATCGCGGGCCACTTCGGGGGGGCAACCTCCTTTGAGCAAGCTCAATACAAAATAACTCTTGGATGCTTTCATTAGCCTCAACACATACTTATATACTAAGTCTAATATAAACAACTATTACCCCCCATGAATGTGGGATAATGCAACATAATAACTAGACAACTTAACAACTATTACTTACTCCCCATGAATGTGGGATAATACAACATATTGATGGGACGACTTACAAAGCATATGCATCCGATAAAATATACTAACAAAATAAAGAGGAGGGTTGACACGGGTTCTTAACAAAGATCATCATTTTTTTCTTTGGGTTTTACTGCTGCCATTAGTGCTCATTCTATCTCTGAGGAATTTGTGGGGTTTTCTCCTTTATGGTTTCCCTGAGGAAAATTCTTTGTGTCTCTTGTCTCTTGTGATTATTGTTGTGCATGTTATTCTCTCAGATAAGATCCTAAGATCATATTCCTTAAATGATAAAAAATCTAACATGGTATCAGAGCTAACCTGAGAAGAATACATTTTACAGCTGCAGAAGCTAGGGCTTCTTACTTTTTGGGTCTCTCTCCACAATCCATCAGCAAAAGGAGGCTAGGCTAAGTCTCCATTAAATGGCGCATCTTTCTGTCGAAGCAGAATTTGATTCCGGGCATTTTCAGTTTTTGGTGCGGGAAATTAGGGATTTTTACAGAAGAAGAATTTTTATGAGCCCGGAATAGGATTTCTATCCTCATCAAAATCGAATTTTAGAGACCAAGGTCAATATTTGTGGTTTGGTAAAAGTCTGGGAAAATCAAACCCTAGTTTGACCCCAGGTCTGAAAAACCCTAAAATACTAAAACTGGTAGTTTTGGTACATTCGCTATATCTTGAAATTGAAGAAGTCTTAGGGGCCAAAATTTTCACAAGCCGAAGATAAATTCTTGATGTACCTTGTGTAAACGTTTCAGCCTCCGATTCTCTATATTCTGGGAGATATGTTTCCTCCAAATTAGGGTTCCAGCCTCTTCCAGGATTCATCCCTAAACAGGACACCTAGGGAGAATTGTTTTATCTCGGGCTACGAAAGTCCAAATTAAATTTCACATGATGTTCCAGATAGTTCATGGACTTTAATTTCTATGGTATAAGTTTCAAACCCCAAAGGTGAAACAGTGACACATGACAGTCCGTACAAGTTCACTATGCCAAACAATTTGGAATTAAGTCACCATGGGAAAACTATCATAAGTCCCGATTGGTGAAACCAATTCTGATAACACCTATGGTGTTGGAAAGAGGACAGATGAGGCTACCTCATTACAAAATTTTAGACACAGAAGAGTAGTAATTCCGGAGATACCGTAGAAACAATATCAGGAATTTCTAAAGAAGAAATTGGAAAACTAGGGCTTCTTGTTCCAGGAGTTTCCCTTCATTGTTTTTAGAAAAGGAGTACATTGGATAGCTTGCCTTGAAGAGGTCTATATTTCTATCCAATCATATCTGAAATATTCCAAGTTTTGAAAATTAGGGTTTCTCTAACAAACACTAGATCGGCCAGATCCGGAACCAAGATGGACACCTCAAATCGGTAAGATCTAATATTTTTCTATTTACATTTGAAGTTCTCATTTCAAGATGATTAATCACACCAGCTTGATGACAAGCTTGGTGAAGCTGACAACTTCCAAGCATGGAAGTATATGATTTCACTAGTTCTTGAAGAAAATGAATTGGACACCTACATAAGTGGAGAGGTTCCAGTTCCAAAGGGAGATGAGGCTAAAAGCCTTACACAAGAAGATCATTGCTGATTCAATTATACCACAAGTGTCTTCCCTTAAGACACCTAAGGATATGTTTGATTCATTGGCCAAGCTATTTGAAGAAAAGAATATAAATCGGATGAAGTGTAGGAACTCCGTGATCCTTCAAGAAATTGACTTGGATCAGTATTTCAGTAAGAAAGGTCTAGGAGACAGAGGGAGATGAGGCTAAGGATAGAGCCAAGAGAATCATTGTAGATTCTATTAAAGATCATCTCATCCCTCATGTGTCATCCTTGAAGACACCAAAAGGAAGTGTTCGATGCTATGACGAAGCAGTCAAAGAAGAACAAGATACTATTATAACCACCTTGAATGGTCTCCCAGGATCATGGGATTCATTCATTCAAGGAATGTGTGCCAGAAGGAAGTGATTAATTTTAGCAGACTCTAGGGAGAGTGCACACAAGAAGAAGCTCAACTCATAATAAGAGAAAAGAAGATGGGAGCAACTGAAGATCAATCCCTCGTGATTCAAAGAAGATCCATCAAGCGACGAGGAATATGAAGAACTAAATTCTTGAAGAAACTCTTATCCATCTAAGCATTTGGATAAGAAATGATGATGCTAGGAATGAAGAAGATGATGAAGCTGAAAGGAGTCTACCCACGCAACAAATAAAGATAAGTATTCAATTGTCATTTCATGATATTGTTTTGTTATGTATTTTTTTATATTTAGTTGATGTGTTATGCATGATAGAATGTTTGCATTAATCATAGTATACTACTAATATGCATGTGATGGGTAAGTAGCTCATGGTGCTATACAACTCTCCATTGCTACTTATCTAGAATGAAACCTCTTTGTTGACATATTGGATTAGTGCACAATCTCAATGTTGTCCTAGTAGATATGGAAGGCAACTAGAAAGTTTCTGTAAGATGTGGATGAATGTTGGATTGGCTAAAATAGTTACAAGATTATATTGTAATGCAAAAGAATTTTTCATTATGAATATACCTTATGAAATGTTTCTAACCATACAACTAATGCATTTGACTTGTAAGAAAGATCGCGTACAATCTCCTACAAGAAAAGAAGGATGAGACTTGTTCCGAAGAACAAGTGACAACAGTTCAAGAAAGAATCCAAGATGAAGAATAATATGACGATACTTTCAAAGAAAGAAAGAGACCTCAGAGACACTCTAGTTATGTGACACTATTGAGTGACATCATTGATGCAGATCCTTGCAGCTATGAAGAAGTAGCCAAGAAGAAAGGGAAGGAGAGTACTGGTTCAAGAAGAATGATGTCTAGGATGTTGTATCAAGACCTGAAGAGAAGTCCGTAGTGGATCTGCAAGATCCAGCATGCAGTAGATGGAAACATCATGGGATACAAGGAAAGATTCGTAGCACGAGGGTATAGACTACGAAGAGACATTTGCAGCCAGTGGGAGTTGAGACACATGACAAGAATACTCATGTGTGCAAATTAAAGAAGGCCTTGTACGAGCTCATAAGACACCCATGGGATAACACATACATGAGCAGCTTGGAGATCACTAAGAGTGATGAAGATATTAACCTTTGCTACAAGGTTGAAGATGAAATCCTATAGAGGATGACAAGCTCACAGATGGGTGCGAGAAGAAATTTTGAAAAGGTTCAATATAGAGGATCTTGGTATCCAATGACCCTAGATGGATACATAGAATATTAGTAGCAGAGGAAGCTACTTGTCACTTAGGTACAGAATGTTTCAATGCATAGAGTACGAAAGGCAGAGGGAGAATGATGCTTCACTTCAGAGGGAGTGACTGCAGAATATTCTGAGGTTCAACAAGGTACGACAGGGTGGAAATCTTACTTATGGCTCTAGGCTTTACTGAGAGTAAAGCATATTCCAACCTTCGCTTCAAGGTTGAAGGCGGAAGACCAGTGTTGCCCTTGTTATATGTCGATGACTTGTTCCTGACAGAAAAGAGGAACTCATTAAATTTGCAAGAAGGACACTTGCTGCCCAGTTTGAGATGAAGGACTTGGGGATGATGCACTACTTTCTAGGCATGGAGGTGTGGCAGAATGCAGATGGAATCTCCCTGGGACAAGGGAAGTATGCAGTAGAGATCCTGAAGAGGTTCAGGATGATGGATTGCAAGGCCATGACCACACCTATGCCATCGAACCTGAAGCTATTGAGTAATGCTTCATCAGAGACGGTTGATGCCATGATGTATCGTCATATGATTTGTTCCTTGATGTACCTGATGAATATGAGACCAGATATTTGCTTTGCTGTGAGCACATTGAGACATGTTCATCTGATGGTTGCAAAGCATGCAGTGAGGTACTTGAAGGGTACAGTTGATTATGGGCTCAAGTATGAAGCGAATCAGAAGATTAACCTAGAGGGTTATGTGGATTCGGATTGGGCAGGAAGTGCCATTGATAGGAAGAGCACTTCAAGGTGTTGCTTCAGTTTGAGATCATGTGTGATCTCTTGGTTTAGCAAGAAGGAGTCCTGCATGGCGCTGAGAACATCCGTGACAAAATATGTTGCCACTTGCTCAGCTATTTGGGAGGTAGTATGTTTCTTTTGAAAACTACTATTTGATTTGATCTGACTTGCATTTTTTGTATGATGCAGAGAGGAGCAGTGAAGCTTCAGTATGTGATCTAGATCGAGATCTCTCGAAAGAGGGAGTTCTAGCATAAACGGTGAAACAAGTTGTCTGAGCATAAAATCCTGGCGAAGCTCATAGGTGGCTCAAACGTAAACAATCCTGTAGGTTGTCCTCGGATGTAATCAGTCCTGGCAAAGCTCGCAGGTTATCCTTAGACATAGTCATCCCTGATGTGATTCTTTGCTAGAAATGGCCAAAGTGAAGTTTTCAGGCAGAAGCTTGGTGTTCTCCATATCGAGGTTCCTTCCAAGGGAAAGTGATGAGTCCATGAGCCCTTCTGACATGGTGATAGGATTGGTTCCTTCCATGGCCAGATGTAAGTGCAGAGCCCTTCTGACATGGTGATAGGATTGGTTCCTTCCATGGTCAGATGTAAGTGTAGAGCCATTATGATATGACTGTGGGATTGGCTCCCACATGATTGGATATAAGTGAAGAGCCTTTTCTAACTGGATCGGATGTAAGTGTGGATCCCTTCTGACATGGTGGTAGGCAAGTCCTCCCATGGTTAGATATAAGTGCGAAGCCTTTCTGACGGGGTCAGATGTACGTGCGAAGCCCTTCTGACATGGTGGTAAGCGGGTCCTCCCATGGTCGGATATAAGTGCAGATCCTTTCCCCAGATGATAGATGGCGTGTCCTATCATGCCGATGGATGTAAGTGCAGAGCCTTTCTCTAGATGGTATGGTGTGTCCTACCATGCCAGTAGATATAAGTGTTGAGCCCTTCCTTGGATAGTAGATGGTGTGTCCTACTATCCCTGAGAATGTAAGTGTTGAGCCTTTCTAACTGGGTTAGATATAAGTGATGTGCCTTTCTCTGGATAGTAGATGGTGTGTCATGCTATGCCAGTGGATGTAAGTGTTGAGCCTTTCCTTGGATGATAGATGGTGTGTCCTATCATGCCAGTGGATGTGAGTGTTGGGCCTTTCTAACATGGTGGTGGATGTGTTCCTCCCATGGTCAGATGTGAGTGTTGGACGTTCCTTTCTGACATGGTGGTGGATGTGCTCCTCCCATGGTCAGATGTAAGCGTTGGGCGAGCCTTTCTAACTCAATCAGATACTAATTAGAGGAAATTTGGGGTCTAAAATGGGCCTTATAAGAAAACGCGCCAACAATAAATTTTATGAGTTGGAATTCAGGAACCAATAGAATTTCAATAAAATGAGTCAACCATAATGGTTGAATTGACATATTTGTCATAAAAGATAACTACTTTTTTTGTTCGTATTTTTGACATATCTCCCTGTGTTTTTACTCAAATTCCAAGCGGGAGAGCTCGTTGGATGCGAAATTTAATTCTGCATCCAACGAGTACCCACACTGCATACTTTTTACGGACCCCGCTACCCCAAAAATAAGAAATACCTAAAAAAACATGATGATGATGTCATCATCACGTTATTCATGTATTTTTATTTTTGGAGTAGCAGGGTCTGTCAAAAGTATGCAGTGTGGGTACTCGTTGGATGTGGAATCAAATTCTACATCAAACGTGCTCTCCCGCTCGGAATTTGAGTAAAACCACAGGGAGATATGTCAAAAATACGAACAAAAAAAGTAGTTTTTTTAATTCTTCCTCCAAAATTAACAACTATTATTTTATTATTTTAACTATTATTTTATTATTTTCCTTAGGAGGCCCATTTTAGACCTCAAATTTCCTCTAATTAGTAAGTGTTGAAGAAGATGAATACCTACATGGAAGCTAGGCCTACAACCAACATGAAAAAAGGGTTGGCTCTATAGAACTTCCTAAGACGAGAAGAATTGAGAGATAGCACCAATTGATCGAGATAGCGGAAGCAGTGATGATCCAGCTATGATGATCCAGTGATGATCCATCTTTGATAATGATCCAGTGATGATCCAGACTTGATCCAAAGAAGAAGACTTGTGCTGATGAATTGTGTCAAGAGAATACCTTCCTAGTTAAGAGGAGTGTTAATGTATTTGTAACTTCGGAATGTATTCACTTATATTGTACCCCAATGTTCCTATCGGGAGAATCATTTGTATTTCATTATACCTAGATGTTCCTATCGGGAGAATCATTTGTATTTCATTATACCTTGATGTTCCTATCGAGAGAGTCATTAATATAATAAATTCATGTAAAATCATTGAGGTTAAACCTCCATTGTAAGTCGGGGCAATAGTCCCCATAATTGAGTTGAGGTTAACCCTCCTTGTTGATTGGAGGGGGAAAGTCCCCACAACATTAGAGGAAATTTGGGATCTAAAATGGGCCTTATAAGAAAACGCGCCAACAATAAATTTTGTGAGCTGGAATTGAAGAACCCGTAGAATTTCAATAAAATGAGTCAACCATAATGGTTGAATTGACATATTTGTCATAAAAGAAAACTATTTTTTTTGTTAGTATTTTCGACATATCTCCCTATGTTTTTACTCAAATTTCAAGCAGGAGAGCTCATTGGATGCGGAATTTAATTCCGCATTCAACAAGTACCCACACTACATAATTTTGACAGACCTCGCTACCCCAAAAATAAGAAATACCTGACAAAACATGATGAAATACCTAAAAAAACGTTTTTTTCAGGTATTTCATCATGTTTTTCAGGTATTTCTTGTTTTTGGGGTAGCGGGGTCTGTCAAAAGTATGCAGTGTAGGTACTTGTTGGATGCGGAATTAAATTCTGCATTCAACGAGCTCCCGCTTAGAATTTGAGTAAAAAAACAGGGAGATATGTCGAAAATATGAACACAAAAAGTAGTTTTTTTCATTCTTCCTCCAAAATTAATAACTATTATTTTATTATTTTATTATTTTCCTTAGGAGGCCCATTTTAGACCTCAAATTTCCTCTAATAAGTTGTGGGACACTAGGGTTATTAGACTCTCCTAGAGATGTCGGCCCTGGTAAGTAGCTGTCAAGTCGGAAACTAGTATAAATAGAGAGTGAGACTCTCTATTTGATACACACACTCACTCAACTGGGGCACATGAGTGAGACAGGAGAATCTCTCTCAAGTGAGAGAGAGAATAGTTGTTGGAGATCATCTTTTTTGTCTTTGGGTTTTACTGCTGCCATTTGTGCTCATTCTATCTCTGAGGAAATTGCGCGGTTTTCTCCTTTATGGTTTCCCTGAGGAAAATTCTTTGTGTCTCTTGTCTCTTATTATTATTGTTGTGCATGTTATTCTCTCAGATAAGATCCTAAGATCATATTACTTAAACGATACAAAATCTAACACAGTGTGTGTGGCATCCTTTTCTATCAAACCATTACTCGGTGACTTCGGATGTCTTCACAAATGCAGGTATCAGAAGTTCGTATGCCAAAGTGATTAGGATGGAATAGATCATCCTTTGACTATCTACTACTTATAATTTGTACCCTTCAACATACCTTAAAAATGATCTTAGGATAACTGAATTTTTAGGCTTCAAACATCAAAAACCTCAGTACTGCATCCACGATCTCAGAGATAGAATGATTTTCTTTTTCATTTGTAAACTTCATTTGCTTAAACTACTATCTCTACCATAATATCATGTTTTTGCATCTTGATTATGTTAAGGACCATTCTCCTATCTTTTGTCTATGTGCATACCCCAAGGTTAGAACATTATGTATCTTCAGGAGTGAATCTATACCAGTGCACTCACATGAGTCAATGTTTGCACATACTGTAATGTTGTTAGTATGTCTTCAAAACAACCAAAATCATGTATTTTTTATTTCAAGTCTTGAAGGATGATACTTTAGATGCTTTTGAATAAATTTCTTATGTATGTGCAAATTTTCAGACTTTGAATGGTAGAAGTATGTCTTTCTTTTACATAAACATACTCAGAAAATGACTTTGATGTACCTATGGCTGAGCTTCACGAATTTGACATTTAGGTGTTGTCTTCTTCCTCTGTTAACTTCTATATTTCATTGAATGCTTCCCCAATATAGGTCATACAATCAATACCAACAACAAGTATTTTTTGAATACTTCCTTTGTCAATCATATCCAAAGCTAGAGAGAGTCATTGGTGCAATTTTATGGATGAATACATCATCAAGCATTTAATAAATTCATAAAAGGTAAGCATCAATGACACCATTTCAGTGCTACTGCTCCCCCTATTAACATGCATCTTCCTTGATCCAAATTGTAACACATTACACTTTCCAGACTTCATCTCTGCATTGCATTAGCTTGGCTTCTAAATATGTTTGCAATCACGGTCCTATGACCTAATTCATTGCTTGGAGTGACCTTAATTTGCTCTTGAGTCCATCCTCCAAACTCCATGGACTCAAAGAGTGCTTAGGTCTTTGACAAACCTCAAGTTTGGATTTTCATATGGCAACCATCTTCCTTGCAAAAATTGAATTCATTCATATCTAGAAAAAAATTCTTTTTCTTACATACTTGGGGATGTACTTGGTTGTGACCAATTGTCCTTTGGGATTCAACTCTGCCTGTATTATTTCTCTTCCAAGATTTATTGATTCTTGTTGCAGGTGTGTATGAAGGACTCTTCATGGATTGTCTCCTTGGACTTGCACATATTTTGGGCTTTATGACCAAAGCCACTACAGTTGTAGCATCTCATGGTGTGGCAATTCGCAACAACATGTCTAATGTGATTACAAGTCCAACATCTAACAATGTTATTGGGACTACCACCACATCTTCTTCCGTGCAATTTACAATCCATATCCTTGTGACCAAAACCATTACAAGAATAGAAATAACCATTGAATCTACATTCATACATGGATGCATGGTTCCACTTTGAAGATGTATCTTTTATGAAATTGCTCCGAGAAGTAGGAGTAACTCCCTGATATCCTCCAAGTTGTTTGATTTCTTTTGCAGGTACGTGAGGAGAAGCTTGGATTTCATCTTTGGACAATGAGGGACCTGCTTCATACTTGCTAGGTGTCCATGTGTCTGCTATCGAATTTTCTTTTCCCGAGTTGTATCCAAGGCCAGATTTGTCAAAAGGTGATCTTTGGCAGTCCAAGATCTCATCCAAGATGATTGAGTTGTTCCCGAACTTCACACATGCATTTGATTTTTCACTTGTCTTTCTGAGGCCAACTACTTCCATCTCAAGCTTTTGACATTGCTCCTCCTTCTCATCCAATTTGTCCTTCCAAAATTCCTCTATCCTTTTGGCTTCTTCTAGCTGAGTCGTTAGCTCAACATCTTCCTTCATTGTTTCTTCAAGTTCTTCACTAGACTCTTCTTGTTCTCCTGTTTGAATGATCAATTCAGTCTTTAGTCTTTCAACTTTGTATTATTTCTCTTCCATCTCATCCTGTAAACTTGTCTTCTTGTGATTGAGTTTCTTGAACATATCCATAGACTTCTCATGGTACTTTTCGAAAGACCTCAAAATATTTATGTTAAGTCTTAGATTGTATCTGAGATCAATATCTGCTAGAATACGTGCTGGGACATCTTTCTTAGCATCTTCAAGATCATTCTCAATATTATCACAATCACTGCTACTGTAAGCATAAAGATTCATACCTTCACTCGTGTTTGATGTGAGCTCCTCATTTTCTTATTTCTTTTCATCTTCGGTAGACTTGAATTCTACTTCCCTGATACTCAATTTCTTGTCTTGGTTTCTTCCCTGATACTCACTTTCCAGCTTGAACCAAAGGTCTTTGGTTGAAGTGTGCTCTCCTACACTCTCTCTGACAGAGCTTGAGAGTCCATCCATAAGAAACTTCAATGCAATGGTGTTGTCCTTCTTGCATTCTTATGTGCTACGACTTTGTCATCTTGTTGGACTGAGCAGGTGGATTGGACATTATCTCCCATACAACAAATTTCTTCAAGTAAGATTTCATCTTACTTCTCCATCCAAAGTAATTGGTGACATCTAGTACTAGTACTTCATCATTGTTGGGGGACTCTGCCTTTACATCCATTATGTGTCCACTGATCTTCTTCAAACTGGTTAGGATTATAGTGAAGGCCTGCTCTGATACCAATTGTTAGAAACAATGGCACGCTGAGGGGGGGGGGAGGGGGGGTGAATTAGTGAGCCAACATGTTTTACCAATTTCACTTCTTTAAATGTTTAAACAGAGATCAACAATAATTCCATCAACATAAGTCAAACACTTCACAAGAGATACTTCAAAATACAAACTTGTAAACTTTATTATATCAAATTTGATATTGCATTGAATACCACCACCTTGGGGTCAACATCAGCTTCAACTGATTGAGAAGCACCAACTTCCATGCCAAGACCCTACTTGGTTTTTCTTAGTTCCAACTAAGAAAGAGTGTGTAATACCTAGCTTACATTTGAGATCTCATCCAAGATGATTGATCTGTTCCTGAACTTCTCACATGCATTGGATTTTTCACTTTTCTTTCTGAGGCCAACTACATCCATCTCAAGCTTTTGAAATTGCTTCTACTTCTCATCCAATTTGTCCTTCGAGACTTCCTATATCCTTTTGGCTTCTTCTAGACGAGTCTTCAACTCAAC
This sequence comes from Pseudotsuga menziesii, assembly GCA_001517045.1. Classification (NCBI taxonomy): domain Eukaryota; kingdom Viridiplantae; phylum Streptophyta; class Pinopsida; order Pinales; family Pinaceae; genus Pseudotsuga; species Pseudotsuga menziesii. The sequence goes on from LPNX010774410.1 coordinate 99,757, forward strand.
ATCTTCCTTCCTTATTTCTTCAAGTTCTTCACCAAACTCTTCTTGTTCTCCTGTTTGACTGATCAATTTAGTGTTTAGTCTTTCAACTTCGTATTCTTTGTCTTCCAGCTCATCCTGTAAACTTGTCTTCTTGTGATTGAGTTTCTTGAACGGATCCATAGACTTCTCATGGTATTTTTCAGAAGACCCCAAAATCTTTCTTTTAAGTCTCAGATTGTATCTGAGATCAATGTCTGCTAGATGACGTGTTGGGACATATTTCTTATCATCTTCAAGATAATTTTCACGATTATCACTATCGTTGCTACTGCAATCAAAAATATTCTTGCCTTCACTGGTGTCTTATGCGTGCTACTCCTTTTCTTCTTTCTTTTCATATTTGGTAGACTTGACTTCTGCTTCAATATTCGTGTCTTGTTTTCTTCTCTGATACTCACTTTCTAGCTTGAACCAAATGTCTTTGGTTGAAGCTTATTCTCATACACTCTCTCTGACAAAGCTTGAGAGTCCATCCATAAGAAACTTCAATGCAGCTAAATTTGTCTTCTTGTTGGACTGAACAGGTGGATTGACCATTATCTCCCATACACCAAATTTATTCAAGTAAGCTTTCATCTTACTTCTCCATCCAAAGTAATCGGTCACATCTAGTACTAGCACTTCATCATTGTTGGGGGACTCTTCCTTGCATCCATTGTGTGTCCACTGATCTCCTTCAAGCTGGTTAGGCCTATGGTGAAGGCCCACTCTAATACCAGTTGTTAGACACAATGGCACACTGAGAGGGGGCGTGAATCAGTGGGCCATCGATTTTTACCATGTTCTTATAGAGTTGTCCAAATCATACTAGTAGATTCTTTTATTTGTATTGAGAAGTTCATGACTAGTATATTTTTTTATTCATATTGGCAAGTTCATCAATTTTATTTGTGACCTAACTTTTTTGGGTTCGGTACTTGTTTTATGGTATTTTTTTTAAGGTTCATTCAGAAGTAAAATGTTTTTTGGTGATTTGTTTTGAGGTGTAATTGTTATCATCATCCAGAAATGGATCTAGTTATGTATGATAAATATATGATTTATATGGAACACCATAATCCATTTTCATCATCATTGTATATAATATGTACATGACATGTTTGACCTAAGATGTAGATATGATGCTATTTGATATCTAGTATTTTGCATTCAATGATGGCGCTAAGACAATTTTACCACATTTTGCATGCTTTCAAAATTCTCAAGGACATAGATACAAACACCTCCTCAATTTATCTGACAAAAATAGTCTTTAATAGAGTAGCTCTAATGATACGCGTGATGATACATTAATGTTCTTTCTATTTGTGTGATTGTATGTTTATTTCTAATAACCAATGCAAGTTTCTAACCAACTCTAAAAATTATAAATCAAATGACATAATTCATATTCTAATTATCAACAAAAGAAAGGAAAAAGTGGCATTCATATCTATAAACAGATAAGCAGGTTATTTTTTTCTTAGAGGGTAGCTTAAAAATGAGATATTTGGAAAATAAGATAATTGGGAATTCATACACTATATTAAAGTTGTGGGTCTCGATAATGCTCCATGTTGTAATAATGGTTCGTGGGTTCAATAATCACTACACAATGTGAAGTGTTCAATTCTAACAATTTGTCGTTATGTCAAGATTTCGGTCTTTACATGTCCGTTGGGCCATTAAGGAGCGAGATAAAAAGTGGAGTCTCCACTTTGCCTTAATCTAGTTAGTGTAGTTGTGAGTGACCCAATATTGCTTGTGAAATGTATAATAAATACCTCCTTTGCTCATTCATGCATTTGTTCATTTGAGGGTCTAGGATTCGAGAGAGTCAAGCTTTGGTATATGATCTTCTATTGCACTACCTTAGTATCCACATAATAAAAAACCGAATCTTCCTAGAAAAAGATTCACCAAGACGTTACAAGGTTTTATAATTTAATGAAAGATTCACCAAGTTTTTACAATATTTTTTAGTTCACTGGTATGTTCACCAAGATTATAAAATGTCTTATAATTTAGTAAAGACTCACCAACATTTTACAAGATTCTATAATAAAATGAAAGATTATCCAAAAAAATTATATATACATATTATATTATTGATAAAATATCCTTCATTTTTTCCTATATATTAGGGAGATTCACCCATTTATTATACGTATAAATTTTGGGGGTGTTCTTAAAATTATCCCTGGAAGCAACTAAAGAAGTAGTATGGTTACGCCATGTTCATACAAAGCTTGGACTGATTCATAAATCTACGACATAGTTGAGATGTGACAGTAAAGGTGCAATACAACTTGCTTATAATCTGGTATATCACTCCAAGACAAAACATATTGATCTTGATGCACATTATATTCGAGATCTAGTTGTAGATGGTACTATCTCTTAGGCATATTGTCCTATTGAGCAGCAAGCAACCGATATCATCACCAAATCCAAGACACAGGCTAAGTTTGTACATATTCATTCTTTGTTGGGGATGAGGGAAGTTGTCATCAAGGTGGAGCATTCAAGTAATGACTCCTTTCTCCATTAGTATGGTTTTTTCTCCCAACCATTATTGCAGGGGAGTGTTGGAATATATTATATTCCTTGGAAGGTAATAATGTTTTTGTATTATGTTGGAATTTCCCATAATCTTATGTAAAAGAGTATAAAACAAATATCCCATATTTATTATGGAATAGTTTACTCTTGGTAGAAATATTATACAAAGAGATGATAAAAATGAGAAATATAGTATACCACATGCGATATGTGACAGAAATTCCCCCATATTTCTTGGTATATAGTAATGCCAAGAGTGCTTCTTAAGGAATAACATGTGAGCATCATCTTCTGTTCTCAAGCATTGTCGTATATTTGTATGGGGTAATTGTGGACTTTCTCTCTTGTAATATTGAAGGAGATTTCTAGAGATAATAGATGACGACCTTCCCGTGGACATAGCCCAATTAAATGAACCATGTATATCTATAGCCTAGGGACATACAAGACATCCCTCAGTAACATGGGCTCCATGGACTCCTTTTCAAAGCGAACTGTCCCACGCCCAATTGCTCTCACCACTGTATCATCACCCTATACAACCTCCAACTCCAAGCTCGTCTCTGACATCTCTGTGAAAATGTCTCAAACACTTTTCATGTGACTCGAAGCTCCACTATCAATGTACCATGTGGAGGAAGTAGTGGAAGCACTTAGTGAAATCCCAATGGTCATATAATGCTTCGTATGGTCCCAAAGTGTTGAAAGTGACATGAATCCAAAGGCTGAAACAATAAGACACAACACACATATCTAGGAGAGGAATGCATAGAAATTGAGGAAAAATTATGGATTTATTGTTGTAGATACTAACACAAAAATCAAGGTGCAAATGTGGGAGAGTACAGCCTGTGTGAGCATGATTTCCAATGTTGTTTGGGTATATTTATTGTTGTTGTTTGACATAGAATTTGAGGCGAGTGATAGAGACTGATTTTGTTGCTGAGTTTGCACAAAAATTGAGGTCGCACGTGTAGCTCGTACAGCTGATTTGTGGGCACAAACTTTGAGATAAAATCTGGAAATTTTCAGCAGACCATACAATGACTATTAGGCACATTTTTCGATAAGGAATTTGTTGAGATAAGTACTGTTGTTAATTTATGTAATTTGTCTATAAAAGAAATAAAATCTCTCTCTCTAAACAAGTTTTCTCTTCGGGGTTTTATCTTGGACCAATTTGGTCAAAAATCATCGAGTCAAATTTATGTGCATGCGTGTTATAATTTCTGAGTTTGAAAAGTTTGAAAATTTTTCCATGTGTTTTAAGTAAAATGTATTTTCCATGCATGTAATGAGTTTTTTACAACTATGGAGCTTGGGCATATATCTTGGTTTGTGTGCACTACACTTGAGATTGATGTCTCATTAATTTGAGGAGTTTTATAATCATAGAACCTTTAAGAATGAGAAAACAACCACATGACAACAATTTGGGGATGGAGCAACGCTTTTCAAGGAGCTAAAAGGCCACTAATATTGTTGAGAACAACAATTTTGTTCAAATACAAACCCCATCTCCCAATATCTGCAACACACCAACAACATTAATTTCAATAATAGAAGCAACGCCACTAACCCATAGGCTACCTCCACAATTGTACAAGAGTCATTGAAATCATGGTGGTGGACACTTCCATGGAAGAACGTATGTTACTAATTGACAAAAAACCTCATGCCAAGAGTACATTATTGAGTGTACAACATCGGAAGTCATTCTCCAGACTTGTACTGTATAAATTCAGGGACTTGTGTTACATTAAGCCCTATCTATATTCTCATGTATTAAGGTGGGATGCTAGCACTGAATTCTTATGAGTAATATCAAGATTGTAGACTTGTGAGTAATATCAAGTCATGTATTCTCATAAACATTACACTATGAGATGGACTTCTAGTTATGGAGATGAGCTTGTGAGTAATATCAAGCTAGTCGTATGAGTAACTTCAAGACTGTATACTTGTGAGTAATATCAAGTCTTACCAATATCCACATTTGTTGAGGTGGCATACTTTACTGGGTAAAGTGGTTATACTATGTGATGTATTACTAACCATGGTCATTCAAGATGGATACAACTATTAAGTCTCCTCTAGAGACTGATCACCTCTAGAGTGAATTACTTTAGCATATGACTAAATGGTCCGAGATAATATATATGATCATCAATGTGTGTGAGAATTATTTTGAGTATGAAATGATAAGATGGATAAATAATAAACACATGTGGACCATGCATTAAAAAATAAACGATAATGAGATAAAGCATAGAGAAAGAGAAAGGATTCAAATTTCCCATGCATACCTCTAATGAAATCGAAATGTGAATCCTTCAGTAAAGAATTAGTTGTAATGAAGAATGTATTAGTTAAAATAAGAAATCTCTAAGTGATCCATGCAAAGATAATAAAAAAATAGTAAATAAAATTATTTGCATGGACGGCACTAAGAGTGAAGCACTGATCGCACTAAGAGTGAAGAACTATGACTCTCGTCCAGTCTCTTAAATTCATGGTCATGCATCTAGTTGAAGATGAGTTCAATTCAAAATCAGTTAGCATTCACATAAAAGCTATTCTTGGAAGGTATGACACATGTTTTGTGCATGGAGGAGAATCCAAGGACAATGACTTGGCACTAGTACATAAAGGGTGCTAATGTTTGCATGGAGAGGATCCCATGCACAAATGTTGATGCTCCTCCAATCAATTCGAAGTTATGATTCTCTAGGAGCATTCATTATGAAACCTATTTGTTATTCCTTGCTTGGAAGGTTGTTCTGACTTGTTATTAAAGTGTTGGGCACTTGGAAAGTTCATCATCAAAGTTTTAGTGGATATATCTTCTCTATTGTTGAGGTTGTATCTCTTATCAGGAAATATGCTTATGTATTGTAAACCATTCTATGCAAATCTATATATCAAGCTCAAAGAATTGTTGGGTTTTTTCCTCTGTATTTGGAGGGTTTTCCCAGGGTATATCTTGTCTCTTATGGTTGAATAATTTATATGGTTTATTTATCTTATGAGATTTATACATGCAGTGATTGATGAATACAAGTTTTAAAGTTCAAGCATCTCCATACTTTCTCAAAATATTAACATGGTATCAGAGCATAGGGCGTGAATGAGTTTATCTTTGTGCAACAAACTAACGCTTACGTGATCTTGAAGATTTGAGCAAAATCTTGGAACCATGGCATCAATCTCTATCTGAACGAAAGATCGACTTGAAGATACTTCCAACTTCAACACATGGAAGGCGAGGGTGTTGAACATTCTTAAAGAGCACGACCCTGATGGTTATGTATCCACAGTGGTGGAGGAGCTTTCATCCAATGTAGGGAAAATTCAGAGCAAGTTAGTATGCATCATTCTCATAACTACTCTAGGTAACAAAATATGTGAATCATTTCTGATCAAACCATGTGGAATCATCCAAAACCGTTGTAAACCCCTTCCTAAATGAGTTGATTTAACTAATTAGCGACCGGATTTCAAAAAGTCACAACGGTTTGGGAGATATAATCAAGTCTTTGAAGATGAAGTTTTCAGAATTTGTGTTATGGACGTCTTTCAATATGGACGAATTGATTAAATGACCCAAGAATTTGTGGATTGGATATTATCCTTCTTCAATGGATATTGTGTGTAATAACAGACTCATAGAGTTAAGAACTCATCCGAAGAAGAGGGTGATGATCGTCAGAATAATTTGTTCCTGAAGAAGAGCATTCACTCTAGGTTGCATGGGATCCAATTTGCCCGTGCAAAGATTCGCTACCTCCTGCATGCTCTTAAATTTGAAAGGAGATCAAGACCAAGGGGCTCCAGTAATCTTCACAAGGAAGCATAGATCAATATGGAGCACAAAAAATAATAAAAGATAAGTACTTGTATTTAGTTTATTATATGCTCTTCAGATCTATATGCTTTTGAATGTGTTTCATTACAGTCATATTGTTAGATTTTTATCATTTAAACAATATGATCTTAGGATCTTATCTGAGAGAATAACATGCACAACAATAATCACAAGAGATAAGAGACACAAAGAATTTTCCTCGGGGAAACCATAAAGGAGAAAACCCCGCAACTTCCTCAGAGATAGAATGAGCACCAATAGCAAAAGTAAAACCCAAAAACATAAAGATGATATTCGACATCTGATCTCTCTCACTTGTGCCAGCACTTCCTCTCTCACTCATGCGCCCCAGTTGAGTGAGTGTGTGTGTGTGACAAATAGAGAAGCTCACTCTCCATTTATACTAGTTTCTGACTTGACAATTACTTACAATTGACTTCTCTATGAGAGTCTAATAACCCTAATGCCTCTCAACTGTGGGGACTTTGCCCCCCTAATCAACAAGGAGAGTTAACCTCAACTCAATTGTGGGGACTATTGCCCCGACTTACAACGGAGGGTTAACCTCATTGACTTTAAATGACTTTATTATATTAATGACTCTCCCAATAGGAACATCAGGGTACAATATAAGATATACAATTGAATACATTCTGAAGTTACAAATACATCAACACTCCCTCTTAACTAGGAAGGTATTCTCTTGACACAATTCATCAGCACAAGTTTTCGTCACTGGATCATCAAAGCTGGATAATCACTGGATCATCATCATCACTGCTCCTGCTATGTCGATCAAATGGTGCTATCTCTCAATTCTACTCGTCACGGGAAGTTCTATAGAGCTAGCCCTTTTTCATGCTGGTTGTAGGCCTATCCTCCATGTAGGTCGTCATCTTCTTCAGCACTTATATCTGACCATGGGAGGAACACATCCAGCATCCATGTCAGAAAGGCACGCCCAACACTTACATCTGACCATGGGAGCAACACATCCAGCATCCATGTCAGAAAGGCACGCCCAGCACTCACATCTAACCATGGGAGGCCTAGCCTGTCACCATGTCAGAAAGGCCCAGCACTTACATCCTCCGGCATGGTATCTACCATCCGAGGAAAGGCCCAGCACTTACATCCTCTAGCATGGTATCTACTATCCGAGGAAAGGCACAGCACTTACATCTGACCGAGTCAAAAAGGCCCAGCACTTACATCCTCCGACATGGTAGGACACACCATCTACCATCCGAGGATAGGCCCAACACTTACATCCTCCGGCATGGTATCTACCATCCGAGGAAAGGCCCAACTCTTACATCTAACCCAGTCAGAAAGGCCCAACACTTATATCTGACCTAGTCAGAAAGGCTCAGCACTTACATCTGACCATGGGAGGCCCCGCCTACCACCATGTCAGAAGGGCTTACGGACTCATCACTTCCCCTTGGAAGGAATCTCAATCTGAAGAACACCCAGCTTCTCCCTAAAGTACTCAAACTTCACTCTGGTTAATGGCTTGGTCAACACATCAGCTATTTGCTCGTCCGTCGCAACATACTAAAGCTTCACTGCTCCTCTTTGCACCATATCCTTGATATAGTGATATTTGATCTCGATATGCTTCGACTTGTCATAGAACAAGAGATTCTCCGAAAACTTCACACAACTTTGGTTGTCGCAATATATACAAGTAGCATCCAACTGGAGATCAAACAAATCAGATAGTATCTTCCTATCAATGGCACAACCTGCCCAATCTAAATCCACATAACCCTCCCGGTTAGTCTTTTGATTCGCCTCATACTTGAGCCCATAATCAACTGTACCCTTTAGGTACCTCAAAATATGCTTTGCATCAATCAGGTGAACATGTCTTGGATCTGTCAGGAACTGGCTCAATGTGTTCATAGCAAAGCAAATATCTAGTCTCGTATTCATCAGGTACATCAAGGACCCAATCATCTAACAATACACCGTAGCATCAACCGACTCTGATGAAGCATCACTCAATAGCTTTAGGTTTGATGCCATAGGTGTGGTCATGTCCCTGATATAGTGATATTTGATCTCGATATGCTTCGACTTGTCATAGAACAACAGATTCTTTGACAACTTCACACAACTTTGGTTGTCACAATATATACAAGTAGCATCCAACTGGAGATCAAACAAATCAGATAGTATCTTCCTATCAATGGCACAGCCTGCCCAATCTGAATCCACATAACCCTCCCGGTTAGTCTTTCGATTCGCCTCATACTTGAGCCCATAATCAACTGTACCCTTTAGGTACCTCAAAATATGCTTTGCATCAATCAGGTGAACATGTCTTGGATCTGTCAGGAACTGGCTCAATGTGTTCATAGCAAAGCAAATATCTAGTCTCATATTCATCAGGTACATCAAGGACCCAATCATATAACAATACACCGTAGCATCAACCGACTCTGATGAAGCATCACTCAATAGCTTTAGGTTTGATGCCATAGGTGTGGTCATGGCCTTGCAGTCCATCATCCTGAACCTCTTCAAGATCTCTGCTGCATACTTCCCTTGTCCCAAGGAGATTCCATCCGCATTTTGCCACACCTTCATGCCTAGAAAGTAGCGGATCATATCCAAGTCCTTCATCTCGAACTCAACAGCAAGTCTCCTTCTTGCAACTTTAATGAGTACCTCTTTTCCTATCAAGGACAGGTCATCGACATATAATATGAGCATCACTAGTCTTCTGCCTTCAACCTTGAAGTCAAGGTTGGAATCCGCTTTACTCTCAGTAAATCCTAGAGTCATCAGTAATCTGTCTATCCTGTCGTACCATGTCAAACCTCGGGATCTTCTGCAGTCACTCTCTCTGAAGTGGAGCATCATTCTCCCTCTGCTTTTCGTACTTTATGCATTGAAACATTCTGTACTAAAGTGACAAGTAGCTTCCTCTGCTACTAATATTCTATGTATCCATATAGGGTCACTGGATACCAAGATCCTCTATCTTGAACCTTTTCAAAAGTTCTTCTCGCACCCATCTGTGAGCTTGTCATCCTTTATAGGCTCTCATATTCAACCTTGTAGAAAAGGTTAAGATCTTCATTACTCTACGTGATCTTCAAGCTCCTCATGTATGTGTTATCCCATAGGTGCGTTTTGAGCTCGTATAAGTCCTTTAATTTGCACCCATGAGTCTCTCTGTCATGTGCCTCAACTCCCAGTAACAGCAAATGTCTCTTCATAGTGTATTCCTTCTTTCTGTGAGAAGCCTCGTGCTACGAATCTTGCCTTGTATCCCGCAATGTTTCCATCTACTGCATGATGGATCTACGGACTTCCCTTCAGGTCTCGATATTGTATCCTAGACATCATTCTTCTTGAACTGGTACTCTCCTTCCCTTTCTTCTTGGTTACTTCTTCATAGCTGGAAGGTTCTGCATCAATGATGTCACCCAACAGTGTCACATAACTGCACTGTGTCTGAGACCTCTTTCTTTCTTTGAAAGTATCATCATATTATTCTTTATCTTGGATTATTTCTCGAACTATCGTCACTTGTTCTTTGGAACAAGTCTCATCCTTCTTTTCTTGTAGGCAATTGTACGCGATCTTTCCTACAAGTCAAATGCATCAATTGTATGGTTAAAAACATTTCATAATGCATATTTATAATGGAAAATTCTTATGCAACAAGATATAATCATGCAACTATTTTAGACAATGCAACATCCATCCATATCTCACAAAAACTTTTTAGATGCCTTCCATCTCTACCATCATTGAGATTGTGCACTAATCCAATATGTCGGAAAAGAGGTTTCATTCTAGATGAGTAGAAATGGAGAGTTGTATAGCACCATGGGCTACTTACCCATCATATGCATATTAGTAGTATATTGTCATTAATGCAAACATTTTATCATGCATAACGCATCAACTAAATATAAACAAATGCATAATCGAACAATGTCATATAACCAACTAGATATATAGGAAAGGACAATTCAAAACTTATCTTTATTTGTTTCGTGGGTAGACTCCTTCTCGAGCCTTCAGCTTCATCATCTTCTTCATTCATAACATCTTTTCTCATCCAAATGCTAAGATGGATAAGAGGTTCTTTAAGAATTGAGTTCTTCATATTCCTCATCGCTTGAGGGATATTCCTTGGATCGTGAAAGCTTGATCTTCAGTTGCTCCCATCTTCTCTTCTCTTATTATGAGTCGAGCTTATTCTTGTGTGCACTCTTCCCATAGTCTGTTGAAGGTGATCACTTCCTTCTGGCACACATTCCTCGAATGAATGAGTCCCATGATCCTGGGAGGCCATTCAAGGTGGTTATCACAATTTCTGCATTCTCTACTTCTTCATCCACTGCTACAAGTTGTTATTTGATTTAAGAGACCCTTGTAAAGTATGACCATTAGAGAAAATTTCAACTCAAAATGGGCCTTTTAACTTTAACTCAAATTCCATGTCATCATGTGTTAGCCAATGAAATTGGTTTAAATTTGAAATATCATATAGGTCTTAAACATTTTTTTAATATAAATTTGGGGATAGGTATCATAAAAAAAACTACTTTTTTTGTTTGTATTTTCGACATATCTCTCCGTGTTTTTACTCAAATTCCGATCGGGAGAGCTCGTTGGATGAAGAATTAAATTCCGCATCCAACGAGTACCCACTCGGCATACTTTTGACGGACCTCGCTATCCAAAAAATAAGAAAGTCTGTCAAAAGTATGCTGAGTGGGTACTCATTGGATGCGGAATTTAATTTTGCATCCAACAAGCTCTCCCGATCAAAATTTGAGTAAAAACATGGGGAGATATGTCGAAAATACAAACAAAAAAATAGTTTTTTTTCTTTTCTTCCTTCAAAATTAGTAAATATTATTTTATTATTTTAACTATTATTTTATTTTATTTTTTAGGAGGCCCATTTTGAGGTGAAATTTTCTCTAATGTGTATGGTCTCTGCATTCTGGATCTTTACATTCTTCAACTAATTTCTCAAAGTCATCTTCCAATTTATGTTCTTTCCTTCAAATGGCTTAGTCAAAGAATCAAATATCTCTTTAGGTGTCTTTAGGGAAGACACTTGTGGTATAAGGTGATCCTTGATTGAATCAGCAACGATCTTCTTGGCCTAAACCAATTTTTTCTTGTGTAAGGATTTAGCCTCATCTCCCTCTGGAACTGGAACCTCACCACTTATGTAGGTGTCCAATTCATTTTCTTCAAGAACCAGTGGAATCCTATACTTCTATGCTCGAAAGTTTTCAGCTTCACCAAGCTTGTCATCAAGCTGGTGTGATTAGTCATCTTGAAATGAGAACCTCAACTATAAATAGCAAAAGATTACATCTTACTGATTTGAGGTGTCCGTCCTGGTTCCGAAGCTGGTTGATCTAGGGTTTGTCAGAGAAACCCTAATTTTCAAAACTTGGAATCTTTCAAATCTTACTGGATAAAAATATGGGCCTCTTCAAGGCGAGTTGTCCAATGTACTCATTTTCTGAAAATAGTGGAGGGAAGCTCCCGGAACATAAAGCCCTAGTTTTCCAATTTCCTCTGTAAAACTGCCTGATATTGTTTCAGCTCCTTTGTGTCTGAAATTTCGTACTAAGGTAGCCTCGTCTGTCCTCTTTCCAACATGATAGGTTTGAGCAGAATTGGTTTCATCAATTGAGACTTATCAGAGTTTTCCCAAGGTGACTTATTTCAGGACTGTTCAGCATAGCAAACTTGTACAAACTTCCACGTGTCACTAGTTCACCTTCGGGATCTGAAACTTTTACCACATAAAGTACGGTCAGTGCCTTATTTGGTACATCTTGCAAAATTTCATTTGGACCTTCATAGCCCAAGATATAGCGATTCTCCCTAGGTGTCTTGTTTAATGATGAATCCTCGAAGAGGCTGGAACCCTAAATTGGAGGAATCATATCTCCCAGAATATAGTGAATCCGAGGCTGAAATTTTTACACATGGTACTTCAGGATTGTATCTTCGGGCTGTGAAAATTTCGGCCACTGAGACTTCTTCAATCTCGAGATATAGCAAATGTACCAAAACTACCAGTTTTAGTATTTTAGGGTTTTCAGGCCCGGGGTCAAACTAGGGTTTGACTTTCCCGAAGTTTCACTCAACCAAAAACTCCGACCTTGATCTCTAAACTTCGATTTTGATGAAGAGAAAAATCCTATGCTGGGCTCACTCAAAAATTCCTCCTCTTTAAAAAGCCCTAATTTCTCGCAGCAAAAACTGAAAATGTTCAGAATCAAATTCTGCTTCGACAGAAAGATGTGCCCTTCAATGGAGAGTTAGCCTAGCCTCCTTTTGCTGATGGATTGTGGAGAGAGACCCAAAAAGTAATAAGCCCTAGCTTCTGCAGCTGCACATTGTCTTCTTCTCAGGTTAGCTCTAATACCATGTTAGATTTTTATCATTTAAGCAATATGATCTTAGGATCTTTTCTAAGAGAATAACATGCACAACAATAATCACAAGAGACAAGAGACACAAAAAAATTTCCTCGGGGAAACCATAAAGGACAAAACCCCACAACTTTCTCAGAGATAGAATGAGCACCAATAGCAAAAGTAAACCCGAAAACATAAAGATGATCTCCAACAGCTGATCTCTCTCACTTGTGCCAGCACTTCCTCTCTCACTCATGCGCCCCAGTTGAGTGAGTGTGTGTGTGCGACAAATAGAGAGGCTCACTCTCTATTTATACTAGTTTCTGACTTGATAATTACTTACCAGGGCTGACTTCTCTATGAGAGTCTAACAACCCTAGTGCCCCTCAACTGTGGGGACTTTGCCCCCCTGATCAACAAGGCAGGTTAACCTCAACTCAATTGTGGGGACTATTGCCCCGACTTACAACGAAGGGTTAACCTCATTAACTTTACATGACTTTATTATATTAATGACTCTCCCGATAGGAACATCAGGGTACAATGAAATACAAATGATTCTCCTAATAGGAACATCAGGGTACATTATAAGATATACAATTGAATACATTCTGAAGTTACAAATACATCAACACATATAGAGATCCGTATTCCTTGGATTAGGAATTGTCTTATGATATAACATGTCGAGAAAATATGTTGATTGCCTTTCTTTTATTGAAAAATAACAAAACTCATGAAGTATACATGCATGATGATTTGATTATCATATGTTTTTATAAAATTAGATTTAAAAGTTTTTTAATGTAATCCTTAGATTAAGAATAATGTTATGGTATAACATGATTAAAAGCATATTTTACAATCCTTCTATTTATTAGTAAATAGTGAACTCATGTCATGTTTAAATTAAGAAGAATATAGGATTGCATGATTGTTCATGGAAAGTTAATATAAATCGTGCATGATTGTTCACGAGATATGAATATAAAGTTGCATGATTGTTCATGAGACATGGATATAAAGCATGCATTATTGTTTCATGAGATATGAATACGAGGTTGCATAATTTATTTATGAAATATAAAAGGGGTTATGTCGAAACATTGATTTAATATGTATACATAACTTTATGAACCATTGCTAGTATATTGTAGTATTCATGTGATTTAAATTCATGAGAAATCATTACACTAAAACATTAGTTAAAATGTTTTACATGTTTTACAGGTCAATTTGTACTATTTCTCATTGTATTAAAGTGACTGGATTATGCAAGATTGATATAAACTTGAATACATTTGGCTTGTAGGGAAAAACCATATGCCTTGACCTACAAGAAGAGAATGAGCAATGTAGGGAAAAACCATATGTATTGAATGAGCAATAATTTTGATGGTTGATCCTGAAAGAGAGCACATTAGGAGGCTCCCATGTTTCTTTGGATGAACACATAATAGATTCTCTAATACTATTTAGAGAGATGTGAATATTCCTTAAGATAATTAAATTATCTTATTTACATTCATTTGTCAAGAATATCCTCATACTTAGATGAGCATGATTCTCCGTAAGGGAGGACCCAAGTTATGATTCTCACATCATGATGGTGAGAAGAAGAAGCTAGATTTTCTAGCTCCTGAAGAACCAATGAAACTAGTTGATGTATCTTCTATTAAGTGGAGACCTACATGATTCTCATATTCAAAAGGAAAGTGAAACAGTATTCAATATTTTGTTACGATTCTTGAGATCAGAGGTGTGGCAACCACCATATAAATATTTTTCTTAGTTAAGAAAAATATGCAAGAATAGAGCCTGAAGAGTTTCAAAATGATGGACTATAAGTCCATGGCCACACATATGAAGATGATTTTGATTCTTACTTCATATTTGGAGGATCTCAAAGTCAATTGAGATGTATCTTGGCTAAGCACTAGGATCAGTTCAATGCTTTGTAGTTAATACATAGACATATACAACAAAGCATGGGTTATAGTACCTACTTAGTACACGTGTATGTGAACTTAAATATGTCTTAAATAGTGTAATGATGTTTCCAATATGTATGAATTCTGACTAGTGCAATGATCGAGGAAGATCACATATGTTGCTCCATATAGAACATGTTGTAAAGCAGTAAAGCTTTATTAGGTTCCTAGTCAGTTATATCCAAGGCATGGTACATATCCACAGAAGAGCAGCATTGCCAACATTCTTACTAAGCCTCTGTCTGGGACAAGATTGATATAGTACACAAAGAATCCTCCAGTTGAAGAGGGATTATTGATGTGTCTTCACAAGAAGCAACATGTAAAGTCCCCACCAGTAAGTCATGGTACATGATTTTGGAAGCCAAGAGGTGTGATAAGAGAATCCACATGAGCAGAGACACGATCAAATTCTATGAGCCTATCGATACTCAAGAAGAGTTATAATATGGATTATCATAGAACAGTTAAAACCTCTTGGAGAGGCAGTTGGAGTACTGCGGTATAAAGAGAAGAATATGAAATCATTGAGAAAGTGATCAAGCATTAAAAAACATCAAAAAGAATGACTAGCTCACAAGGGAACTTCTCCAAATTGCAAAAGTTTCCAGAAGTCAACAAATGTTTAATATTGAAAGAAAAATATGACATTTTCATTTATTAGACATTTAATGTATTAAAAATGTTGTATTTGATGGATTTGAAATCCATGGTTTTTAAATTTAGAGAAATTGTATTATGGATCATATCCGGATGATGCTACTATGTGTAAGTAGTTGGTTTGTCTCTGAGTAGACTTGTTGTATTTTATGCTTGTTACTAAGCATGTGTTTGAGAACCTTTGAGGTACATTAGAATAGGTTCTTTATTGTATATGATACATGATAGAACTATTATATGATTGTGCTATCCAACTATTGTTTTCGCGTAAGATAAGTTATATTGCGGTTAGTACTATAGAAGCTAAGCGTATTGTGGCTAGTACTACAAATTAAATGTGTATTTCAGCTAGTAACAAGCAAAGTTTAATGTGGATAGTACTACCTGCTGAGGAGTAATGTATCTTAAGAAGCTACCTATTTGGGTGAAATACTTGAGCCTAAAGTTATTAGGTGTTAATAGTCAAGCTTTCTGATAATCCTTGTGTTTTGATAAAACAAATTAAGATGAAGTTTTACTTCATCGAAGTCATGGTCATGTAAAAGAGAAACTTCAATACATAGCTACTAATGAGAAGATTGCAAATGTGTGGACAAGTCGTTGTTAGTGACAAAGTTGAGATACTCTGAGAGAATCTTGGTATGGCAGAAAATGCCTGAAAAAGTAAAGAATGTCTCCGTCGCTCAAAGGGAGCATTGATTGTACAACATCAAGAGTCATTCTTCGGACTTGTGCTGTATCAAGTCAGGGACTTGCATTGTATCAAACCCTATCTATATTCTCATGTGTTGAAGTGAGATGCTAGTAATGAAGTCTCGTGAGTAATATCAAGACTGTAGACTTGTGAGTAATACCAAGTCGAACTTGTGAGTGAAAACTTTATAACCCCAACCTAGTTTTAGTTTCAGCTCACTGCATATGGTTTAATGCCTAAACCCCGTGATGCATGTTCATATAAAAAATTAACATTTAACTGTAAATTTAAAACATATTAGATATTTTTCAACTTTTTCAAACTCAGAAAATTTTATGACAACCCTACTTTTCTTACTCAGAAAAATATTTCAGTCAACACATGAAAATTTAAGACTTGCAATTTTGAACAAAATGGTCCAGGAAAAACCCCAAAGGGAAAACCTATATGAGAGAAATTTTATTGTTTCTTCAGGAAAAATTACAAATCATAACAACAGTACTTATCTCCTTGATATATCCTCGAAGATCGTGCCAAAATCACTATGTACGGCTGCCTCGATTTATGTGTTGTACGGTCCACACATGTGGTTGTACGAACATCTTTTCCTCCTCGAGAAATGTTCCTATTGTATAGCCTATTACGACATTAAATGTTGTTCAAATCACCTCGAAATTTGTGCCAAAATTTCTTGATTTACGTTTTGTAATGACTGTATGGAACTGTTGTACGGTCTCTCGAAATCTGTGTTGTACATAATGTACGGTCTAGTCTCGAAATATGTGCCTATTGAGAGTTTGCCTTGGGAAACGTGCTCTCAATTTTGATCTTCATCCTGTAACTCGGCCATTTCAAAAAAATTCCAAGGGTTTCTTCTCTTCTCTCTGATTCTCTCTTGCTATCTCTTCTCTAAAAAAACTCTCTTTGGAATGTGAACAATGAATCAAATTAATCATTTCCGTAATCTTTTTGTTTGAGCAACTTTCATCTCCAAATCAATGGCTTAGATTAAAATCGAACTAAATGAGATCTAGGGCTCATCTCACTTTCTCATTAAAAATCACTTTTAAATATTGAATGAGAATTTAAAACACACCCACCTTTTAATTCTCATAGAGTCGGTTTTTAAAATAATTAATGACTCAAACTCACTTTAAAAGTCATTTTAATAAATAAAGTCATTCACACTTTCAAACTAATCTAGGGACCACATCTAAAGTGTCATTGTCCACCCTAAGGAACAAATGAATGGACAAACACTTCCTAGTTAAAATTTCAACACTCCCTCTTGTCGAGGAAGGTCTTTTTCACCACCCCATCTTGTCTTTGAAATGAATATGCTTCCCTCTTCCCAAAGACTTTGTGAGAATGTATACTGCAAACTCATCGGTAGAAATGTATCGCAACTCTACAACTCCTCTTTGAACATAGTCTCTGATGAAGTGGTATCTCATCTCAATATGCTTTGACCTGTCATGAAACATCGGATTCTCAGAGAACCTGATGCAACTCTAATTGTCATAATGAATAATAGTAGGCCTCAACTCCTGACCAAATAAGTCTACCATCAACTTACAAAGCCACAATGCCTCGCAACTAGCCTGACTGGATGCCATGTACTCAGCCTCTGCAAAACTCAAAGCAACAGAGTTTTGCTTCCGACTGAACCACGACACAACTATCGATCCCAAATTGAAGCACTAACCAGAAGTTCTCTTCATGTCTGAAGCACTGCCTGCCCAATCTGAATCTGTGAAACCAACCAAGCCCACTCAACCTAACCTATTGTAGTCTAGACCACAGCCTGCAGTCCTAGAAAGGTATCTCAAAATGTGTTTTGTGGTTGTCTAGTGCACTCTCTTGGGCTCCACGATGAGTTGACTAAGAGTGTTCACCGCAAAACTCATATCTGGTCTGTTGTTGACCAAATACATCAATGAACCAATAAGATGACAATACAAAGTAGGATCAACCAACCCTCCCTTAGAAGCATGAAGCTTCTTCTAGCTGGTGATCATGGGTGTGGACATGTGCCTGCACTCCTCAATCTAAAATCTCTTCAAAATATCTGCAACATATTTTCCTTGTCTCAGGAAAACATTTCCATCCTCCTACCACACCTCCATGCCTAAACAGTAATGCATCAACCCAAGGGCTATCATCTCAAACTCTGAAGCAAGATCATTCTTCCATGCCTCAATTAGGTGCACTCCTCTTGTAATGAACAATTCATCAACATATAACAGAAGAATGAGTGGAACACCTCCAACCACAATGAAATATAGGTTGGGATCAGCCTCACTCTTTTGAAACCCATTCAAAAGCATATATGAATAAATCCTCGAGTACCAAGCCCAAGGGGCTTGCTTCAAACCATTCAAGGCATTTTTTATCCTGCATACATGAGACTCTCTCCCATGAATCTCAAATCCCTGTGGCTGCTCTAGATATACGTCCTCCCGTAGAAGATCGTTGAGGAAAGTAGTGTTCACATCCATCTGATGAATCCTCCAACCCATATATGCCACAAGGGAGATCACTGATTTGATCGAAGAAAATCTAACAACCGACGCAAAGGTCTCATCATAATCAACTCCCTCTACCTGTGAGAACCCGCGCGCTACAAATCGAGCTTTGTACTTCTCGATGTTGTCAACTGCAGCATGCTTGATTTTATAGAGCCACTTGGAAGTCACAACTGAATTCCCCTCTGGTCTCGAAACCACCTCCCACACATCATTCTTCATGATGGAATTGTACTCTTCCATCATCGCATCTATCCAAACCTAATGTGTGAATGCCTCCTCATATGTAGCAGGCTCGAACTCATGCAAGTTGGTCACCCGTGCCATGTAACTATAAAATATCTTTGGTGCACTACTCTCTCTGACATCCCTCTCAGGTTGCCCCACAAATTCCTATGTTTCCCTCACGAGATCCTTAATCCAACTTGGATTTATCTTCTTGGAAGTAGTATCATGTGGCAGACCCTCCTCTACATCCTCATCTGACGAATGTATCCCTAAAGAAGAATCTGTGGTTTGAGATCTTGTGCTTGATGAACATGAACCTGAACCACGTGTACTCGAATCGAATGAGGGTGAAACCTGTGAACCTGTCCCAGTACCAGAAGTCTCTGTAAACTATGTCCCTGAAACTATTGAACTTGTAACCTGTGACCCAGTCACCCCTGAGACTTGTGACCATGTTCCCTGACTCGTTGAACTCTATAATGTTGTCACTTGTGAAGTAGTAATCTATTGCTTCTCCTCCTTTGACTCCCGAGACTTTCGAAAGGCTCGCTCCTCAAATCTCACCTCCCTTTTCACCACAACTTTTCTCTGTATAGGAAGGTATATGCAGAAACCTTCGAAACCTCGTCAAAGCCAACAAAAATTCTCCTCTCCATTAGCCTCCAACTTTGTCCTCTTTTCATAATGGACATGGTAATATGTAGGGCATCCAAAAATGCGAAAATGGCCTATCTCAGGCTTCTTCCTGGTGAACATCTCCTCAGGAGTTTTGCATCCCAAGGCACAATGCAGACTCTTGTTATGTACAAAAACAATTGTACCACAGGCCTCGACCCATAGGAAGAAAAGAAGACTCTGATCATGTAGCATGGCTATAGCTTCCATTAGATGAATTTTGAGGTATAAAATGGGCCTCCTAAGAAAAATAATAAAATAATAGTTAAAATATAAAATAATATTTATTAATTTTGGAGAAAAAAAGAAAACAAATACTTTTTGTGTTCGTATTTTCAACATATCTCCCTGTGTTTTTACTCAAATTTCGATCGAGAGAGCTCGTTGGATGCAGAATTTGATTCTGCATCCAACGAGTACCCACAATATCATCATCATGTTTTTTCAGGTATTTCTTATTTTTGGGGTAGCGGGGTCCGCCAAAAGTATGCAGTGTGGGTACTCATTAGATGTGGAATCAAATTCCGCATCCAACGAACTCTCCCGATCAAAATTTGAGTAAAAACACAGGGAGATATGTCGAAAATACGAACAAAAAAAGTAGTTTTTTTATGACAAATATGTCAATTCAACCATTATGGTTGACTCGTTTTATTGGAATTCTATTGGTTCTTGAATTCCAACTCACAAGAACTTATTGTTGGTGTGTTTTCTTATAAGGCCCATTTTAGACCCCAAATTTCCTCTAATGACCCACTATAGCACGGTTCTTCCTTTCTGCCACTCCATTATGTTATGGACTATAGGGAACTGTCAATTGCCTTCTAATACGCTCATATCTACAAAACTCATCAAATGCATGGAATATATACTCACCCCCATTGTCTGATATAAGTACCTTGATCTTCTTTCATGTTTGGTTCTCCACAAGAGCTTTGAACTCTTGGAACCGAAGCAATACCTCCTCTGACTTCTTGCTTCTTAGAAAGTAGATCCAAGTCTTCTTGGAAAAGTCATCAATAAATGTAATGTAGTACTCAAAACCTGTCAATGAGGTAAAAGACATGGGACCACACAAGTCTGAATGAATCAAATCAAGCACTCCCTCTGATCTGATGCCACTGCTTGCAAAGAAATTCTTGGTGTACTTTCAAAAAGAACACCCTCTGCATACACCACTCTACTCTGTGCCGAAACCTGGCAAACATGTGCTCATGTCTCTCAACATCCTCAAAGCTTAATGATGAAGGTGGACCATCCTCCTATGCCATAACTCACACAACTCACTACTACTTTGTGTGTGCCAGTGCATCATGTGGTTGGAAGAGAAGCTTGTATAGTTTCTCACATCTAAATCCAATCGCATATGAAGCATATCGACCATCTGCTTTGGGAAAGATGTACACTTTAACATCTATGACATATACCCCAAGTCCTTTATCCTTAATCGTGGAAACTAAAACAAGATTCTTCTTTAGCCTAGGGACATACAAGACATCCCTCAGTAACATGGGCTCTATCGACTCCTTTTCAAAGTGGACTGTCCCATGCCCAATTGCTCTCACCACTGTATCATCACCCTATACAACCTCCAACTCCAAGCTCGTCTCTGACATCTCTGTGAAAATGTCTCGAACATTTGTCATGTGACTCGAAGCTCCACCATCAATGTACCATGTGGAGGAAGTAGTGGAAGAATTCAGTGAATTCCCAATGATCATATAATGCTTCGTATGGTCCTCAATACCCCTGCTGATGATGGATGATGCTCTCTTTCTACAACCACCAGCAAAGAGAGAAAACTCTCTCTCAAATCTAGCAGCATACTCATCAATCTCTGTCGAAGTTGTTGTCTGTTGTTTCTTCTTCTTATTTGGGCATTGTCCAACATATTGCCGAAACTTCTAACAAGCAAAGCATTTCACTTTTCTCATGTCCTTCTCGCCATCCTGTTGCTTGGTTCCACCCTTGGAACCCTTATTGGGCTTCTTCTTCTTCCCCTTCACTGCTAACACCACATTCTCCTCATCCTCCTTGTTGTGAGATGTACTCCCCTGTACATACTCCCTACGGATCTCCTCCTATATGAAATCATCCCAAAGACGATCTCATGTAGGCATATGCTCACGGGCAACAACAGACTAATAAAAAACATACCATGGCTTTGTCACACCATTCAGTGTTGTGTGAAACAACTTTGCATCCAACACCCTCTTTCCCACTGCTCCAAGTTCATCTCGAACCTTTGTAATCCTAGTACGCTAAGAGACCATGTTCTCCCCCTTGTTCATCCTAGTGGTCTTCATTTCTCCCTTAACACCATTTTTTGGTTTTCATTGGAACTTTGGTAAAGGTTGGTCAAAGTAGTCCACATCTGATGAGCATAGTCTTTCCCAGAATTATATGGTAAGATATGGTATTTAATGGAATCAAGTACGATTCTTTTTGCTTTCATGTCCTATTTGTCAAATACGACATTATCAATTGCAACTGTAGGAACTGTGATAGGATGAGCAGTAGTACTATTTACTATGTCCCATAGTTCATTCTCCTACAATATCAAAACAATTCTAGCCTTCCACGGGCTAAAATTCGCTGCCCCATCCAACATGTCATCTACCCTAAGTCTAGTAGCTATCACTGCAAATAAGTCCAAGAATATGTTTCTTCTCAAAACCATGTTTTCCCTTATTTCTCCGTTTGAAATTTATTTGTGTGTCATTTTCAGCCTTCAACACAGCTCTGCTATCATGAAAACATTATAATCCCAAGGTTTCAATTTCAGTCCACTGCATATGGTTGAATGTCCAAACCCCATCATGCATGTTCATATAAAAAATTAACATTTAACTATAAACATGAAACACATGAGATATTTCTCAACTTTTTCAAAGTCGGAAATTTTTATGGCAACCCTACTTTTCTTACTCAAAAAAATATTTCAATGAACACAAATGAAAATTTAAGACTCAGAGTTTTGACCAAAATGGTCCAGGCAAAATCCCGAAGGGAAAACCTATACGAGAGAGAAATTTGATTATTTCTTCAGGCAAAACTACAAATTAGAACAACAATACTTATCTCCTTGATATCTCCTTGAAAATCATGCCAAAATCACTATGTATGGCTGCCTCGATTTTCATGTTGTATGATCCACACGTGCGGTTGTACGGACAACTTTTCCTTCACGAAAAACGTGCCTACTGTACAACATGTTAACTACATTAAATGTTGGTCAAAATTTCTCAATTTACATGTTGTGGGAACTGTGCAACACTGTTAAATGATCTCTCCTCAAAATCTATGTTGTTGTACAGACTATACTGTACAGTCTCGAAATCGATGCCTACATAAAGTTTGCCTTGGGAAGCATGCCCCCAGTTTTGATCTTCAACCTATAACTCAACCATTTCAAAAAAATTCAAAGAATTTCTTCTCTTCTCTCTGATTCTCTCTTGCTTTATCTTTTCTCCAAAAACCATCTCTTTGAAATGTGAACAATGAATTAGGTTGGGTCTTTCCCCAGCCTTTTTGTTTGAGTAAATTCCATCTCCAAATCAATGGCTTAGATTAAAATCCAACTAAGTGGCATCTAGGGCGCATCTCACTTTCTCAATAAAAATCACTTTTAAATATTAAATGAGAATTTAATATACACCTGCCTTTTAATTCTCATAAAGTCACTTTTTAAAATAATTAATGACTCAAACTCACTTTAAAAGTCACTTAAAGTTATTCACACTTTTAAAGTAAGCTAAGGACCACATTTAAAGTGTGTTTGTCCACCCCAAGGCACAAATGAATGGACAAACACTTTCTAGGTAAAATTTCAATAGTGAGTAATATCAAGTCAAGTATTCTTATAGACGGTACCCTATGAGATAGACCTTCAGTTATGGAAATGAGCTTATGAGTAATATCAAGTCCTACTAATATTCTTATTTGTTGAAGTGGCATACTTCATCGGGTAAAGTGGTTATACTATGTGATGTATTACTAACCATGGTCATTCGAGATGGATAAAGCTATTAAGTCTCCTCTAGAAAATGCTTACCTCTAGATTGAATTACTTTAGCATGCGACTATATGTTTCGAGGTAATCTATGATCATCAATATGTGTGACAATTCTTCTGATTATGATATTATAAGATGGAAAAATAATAAACACGTGGACCATGCATTAAAAGATAACTGATAATGAGATAAAGTATAGAGAAAGAGAAAAGATTTGAATTTCCCATGCATACCTCTAGTGAACTCGAAATGTGAAGGTTTCAGTAAAGCCTCAATTGTAATAAGGAATGTAACAGTGAAATTAAGAAATCTCTAAGTGATCCATGCAAAGATAAAAATAGTAAATAAAAATGATTTACATGGGTGACACTAAGAGTGAAGCACTTATGGCACTAAGAGTGAACCACTATGACTCTTAGTCAATCTCCTAAATCTATGGTCATGCATTCAGTTGAAGATGAAATTCAGTTAAAAATCAGTTAGCATTCAGTTAAAAATCAGTTAGCATTCAGTTAAAAGCTATTCTTGGGAGGTATGGTGCATGTATTGTGCATGGAGGAGAATCTGGGAACAATGACTTGGCACTAGTGCAGAAAGGGCGCTAATGTTTGCATGGATAGGATCCCATGCACCAATGTTGATGCTCCTCCAGTTAATTCGAAGTTATGATGCTCTAGGAGCATTCATTGTGAAACCTTTTAGTTATTCCTTGCATGGAAGGTTGTTCTGACTCGTTATTAAAGTGTTGGGCACTTGGCAAGTTCATCATCAAAAAATTTGTAAATATCTCTTCTCTACTACTAAGGTTATATCTCTAATCGGGCTATATGCTTATGTGTTGTAAACCATTCTCTGCAAATCCATCTATCATACTCAAAGAATTGTTGGGTTTTTCATATTCTGTATTTGGAGAGTTTTCCCAGGGTATACCTTGCCTCTTATAGTTAAATGATTTATGTGGTTGATTTGTCTTATGAGATTTATACATGCAATGATTGATGAACAAAACTTTTAAAGTTCAAGCATCTCTATATTTGCTCAAAATATTAACATACAGTTTAAGAAAATTTATGTTATTTCATTCATTTGTATGTTAAAGACTTTGAGTCATTAACATTTTTAGTTTGCTAATTAAGTAATGGCTTACTTTGTACAAAATTTTAAAATAAATTAAAATAAAACTATGCATATTATAACTTGGTTTCATGATGAGGTAATTCATTTCATATCTACTTGGGCATATCTAGTTTATAACTTGGTATCTACTAGATTATTTAAAATTGTGGTGTTACCCAATTTATTTCCTATCTGTAATCATGCTCTAATTTTTAACTTTGTAACTACTAAATCATTGGCATTATTTAACCAGTGTAAATGTGATAATCTACACTAGGGTCTAATCTACTATGAATCATGTTTTCTTGAAGTATTTAGTTTTACTATTTAGTTCTTAATAATATAACATTTCTATTAATAGTACTCATGTCTATATTTTCACACTAATTTAGAATATATTTTTCTATTAATCATTAATATATAAAGAGATATATTAATGTGCATGGAACCTCTCTCTCTCTCTCTCTCTCTCTCTCTCTCTCTCTCTCTCTCTCTCTCTCTATATATATATATATAAGCAAAGAACCCTATAGATATTTTTAAAGCATCTAGAAACACTAATTAAAGCATACATGAAAGTGTGCGTAATTACAAACTTCCCTTGGTATTTGATGTTTGGGCATTTTTTTCTCATTTTTATGTTGTCGTTTTTTTACAAGATTTATACCTTATTTATGAAACTAAGTAACTTAAATTTCTCAATGATCAATGAAAAATGTGTTTTTAGGAACTAAGCTTAACATATGGTGGCCTTAACAGAGACTGTTAGCATCAACATAAATGCAATAAATAAATAAAACATTGAAACAAAATATGCCATGTTCACCCACGAAGGAAACTTTCTTTGTGCTTCCTACACTTTTTCTTATAGATTACGATACTTATTTACCAAACACACATTCACCTACTAAAATTGATTCATTATGATTGGATTTCAAAGAAATCAATGTCACCTAAACAAGATGTTATAGTTCACACACATTCATCTACTAAAATTCAGAGAGTACAATGGAATTTCAAACAAATTAATGTCATTTAAACTAGATGTTATAGTCCACATCATTGAGTGAAACTTGAAGTCCCTATTCTATACCTATCTACTTGAGTGTCTTCTATTTAACATTAGCAAATGCACATCATTGATTTCATATTCATTAAAATAACCATATTTAATTAGATAGGAATTTATTTATGACTTTTTTTATTCTATAAACTATTAAATCATCATTCAACAAACTATTTGGAAATTTGTTTATAGTTTAATGTTCTCTAAGAAAAATGACATACACCTCAAGAAATTTCCAACCATGTATCATATCAAACCATTCAATTGTTCAATATGGTTTGCAAGTTTGAAGAACCAGGTTTCATAAATATTATGATATGTAAGCTTGATTTTTAAATTTGAGAGACAACAAAAATATAAATAAAATGTTATAGTTAAAAAATAATCAATCTCCAAGACATGGCACATTAAATACCTTATACAATGTGTACATAAGGTACATATTTAGGGAATAAACCATATACTACCATTCACTTGATTAATACAAAATAAGGTTCCATCTTAGGAAGCACGTCTTTTCTTATAAGAATAATGTCCCACAAGATGTGAGTTGATGTCAATCATTTTATCTCATGGAAAATAGAGTTGTATTGGCATAATCATCATATTGTAATGGATTCCCTCAATGCTTCTACGAGGTATGGTCATTCAAAAGAAGTTATCTCTAAAATCACTCAAAGACTTGAGAAACTTGACAAACACTGGTGAATTGTTGAATCGCATTATGGTATTGGGTACCCTACATATTCATATAGTTATGCCAAATTAATATCAAGTCGCTAATACAATATATGAACATTAAAAGATGGTAATTCACTCTTGTCAGCTTACAACTAAACAATGATCTATGCATACCTCTAATCAAGCAAGAGTACGAGACCATTCCTACCTTAATTTTTAATGTTCAAATTTAAGTAACAAATATAAAATACAAGCAAAGTTAATTGTGAATGTTCACTTATGAACATTATAAAAGTTCAATACAATTCCAAAAAGAAGGTTCACTAGATAACATATGTGGGTCAAATTTAAGTAACAAAAATAGAATACAAGCAAAGTTAATTGCGAATGTTCACTTATGAACAATATAAAAGTTCAATACAATTCCAAAAAGGAGGTTCACTAGATAACATATGTGGGTCAAAGGTGGGTGATTAGTTGACATGATTAGTTTGAAGGTGGTTCACTAAACAACGAAGCGGGTTAGTCGTTTTTTATGATTGGATGTTGAATGCATTTTTCTAGTTTTTTAATTGACTAATTGGATTATCGGGATCCAAACTGATTGGTTTAGGCACATACCAACCCAAACCAGTGCAAACTGATGTGGTGGAGAAAGTAGTTGAAACAATTCAGTTTGGTTCAATTGATTGATTACGATAACATTAACTTCTACTTCTTTGTGAATGAACCTTGTTGTTTCTAGTTTTGTTATTCTTAGGAACATTTGTATTCTTTCACTCCTTTTAATTGGAAATATCCACATAAATGTTGCTTCACATATGGGTGATCCAACGTAAGTTTCATCGGGTTTAAATCCAAAGTTGCACAGTTAACTAGTTGAAAAAATTCAGTTTGGTTCAATTTATTGATTATGATAACATTAACTTCTACTTCTTCGTGAACGAACCTTGTAGTTCTAGTTTTGTGATTCTTAGGAACATTTTTATTCTTTCACTCCTTTTAATTGGAAATATCCACATAAATGTTGCTTCACATATGAGTGATCCTATGTAGGTTTCATTGGGTTTTAATCCAAAGTTGCACACCTACATAACGGTTTGAAAGGATCATATATGGTTCCAATGTTTTGTTCATCTTCTCATGAACCTCCATTATCACTCTCTTCTTCCTCCCTTCATATAATGGATGATTACTCTCATACTAAGTTTTCCCCAACACCATTGAACATAAAAGATCATACCCTCCATGATGATTTGTTTTGTCAAAGTGTTTAATAGAAACCCTACAATAGAATAAAAGAGGAAAAGTAATGGGGAAGAATAGCGGAAGAGAATAAATAAGCAAATAATAAACAAAAGCTAAAACGACTTCAAAGTTCAGAGTTCGGGCTTAAATATTACCTATTCAACTCTCTAACACCATTAGAATGCAAGTTTTAGCTTCCAATCATCAATGACAAACGGGGAGATTGTTGATTGAGTTGTCATTGATGCCAACATGGGACTTGCAACGGCCCCTTAGGTTGTCATTGATGCCACCAAGGTCCCCTACAATGGACAAGCTTGATGAATAGGTACGAGTTTGATCATGGACACTTGCACATTCTCATTGTATCCTCTGTGGGGTACTTTGCACGAGTTGGAGTCCTTTACCCACACACAGTGGTCAGCTGGATGATAGCATTCACAGGTGTCAGCATGATGGTTGATTAATGATTGCATGACACTAATACCCCTGCATATGATAGCTTGAGCTTTGGAGTCCTCTCCATAGACACAAGTTGACTACACAAGTATGGATAATGAAATGTACCCTCACACATAGTAACTTGGGGTTTTGAAGCTCATACTCAGATAATTCATGGTTCATATTGTTGGTTGATGATGGAGTCCTTAATTATGATGCTCCCATGCATATTGAATGATGATATCATCCTTGGCTCATACTTGATGAAGTGGAAAACCTCTTGGAGAAATGCATATGGTTGATTAGGTCTTGGAACCCACATTTGTGGTAGCTTGGGCATTAGAGCCCATTCACAGATGGTGTGTAGCACATGATGGTACAAATGACCCATTATGTGGTCATTTGTTGAAGATGGTGTGGCTCATGTGTGTGGAGCCCTTGATGTGTTGATGGAGCCCTTAGTGGTTTTGATGATGAAGACCATTGAATCCTTTATACTTGCATGGAGATGACAGTTCCCTTGCATATGGAAACTTGGAACCCACTCATGAACCTTGGAGGGAGCATTTGCTGATCAAAAAGAAGAAGCCCATTTCACTTGGTTGTAAAAGTTCTTAAGCCCACAAGTATGCATGTAGCCCCTTTCTTGTTAAGATGATGCCCTCATATTCTTGATGATCATTGTTGGTGTGCTTGGTCATGATTCAAACATACTACACACTTGCATAAGGAGACTTGAACCCATACACATGAAGGTATGTTGCTAATGATAGATTCATGTACATGGTGATGTCCTCGTGGAATTCTTGGATGTCTATTGGCATGTTGTGGAACCCTTGGACATGCCCCCGGTATGATGGAGAAGCTCTTGAATCACCTGAAGAAACAATGAAGCATTGAAGAAGTGCTTGGACCCACGAGTTGGTCCTTAAGCCCACGAGCTTTATGAAGCTCGTGTTTGATGCTCTTGGGGGAGTTTGGTTTTTATGATGAAGTCCTCGACATTGATGATGAGGTCTTTGAAGGTTGAGGAATCTCATATGGTAACAATGCACATGTTACCCTCACCCTTTGGGTCCTTGGTGCCATAAAAATACTTGAAGATGCCTTCAAGATGAATTCACGTCAATTCTAATGTCCTTCACAAATTGAACAAATGAAGGGTGAAGGACCATGTTATTGAAAGCAAGACCCTCATAGGGAGATAGTCATCGTCAAACTCTTTTCGATGGTATGTGGAATTCCCTCTAACTCCTCACGGTTGAAGAGATATGAATTTTGAAGTTGGCGTGGCAAAATTACCCCATCATATGGGTCAGCCAGCCTAATAAAAAGTTTTTAAATATTTTTATCGATATTGCAAGGTCGGCCAAACTTGCTTTATGCTGATTACGCCCACATGATTGTGTATAAATACAAGCATACGCCCTCATTTGTATAGTGTGATGTGTGGAAGTTCTAGCTCTGGATTTTGGGCTTACTGAAGGACTGAGGCAGGAGCAGTAGCAGTCATTTTTAGCTCTGATTTTTGGGTAACTCAGGCAGCAAAAGGACAATCTTGATCTCTAATCTATGCTCTGATTTATCTTTGAATTCAGTGAGAGGTCTTTTAGCAAGGTTTCAAGTCTGATATTGCTCTAAAAAATACGGGTGTACAGTGCTCTGAGGCAGCCGCAGTCAAGGTGCATGTTCAAAGTTGAATATCTCAGAAATCTCGGGTCGCAGGAATAACCTTCTGTGCAAGTATTATCAAGTGCTCTGAATTCGGGTATGTTACCATGGCAACCACAGTAAAAGATGACGTGACATGTTTCTCTTTCTCTGAAATTTCGTAGTCAAGATGAACTAAGGAACAATGCAAGTTACATGTTATTGTAAGTTTTTTTTCTCTGAACTTCGGATAAGTAGCAAAATAGAAGACAGGAAGCAAGTTCTTTTGAAGTAAAGTTGTGTTATTTCTCTAATTCCGAATAGCTCAAGGTTACAGTGAAATGAACAAAAGTTTGATGTGAAACCACAGATCTGGATCTTCTCTGAGTGGATAAGATAACCACATCAGAGCATATTTGGAGGATAAAGGGAAATCTATCTTGGGCATGCATAGGAAAGACAAAGGCAAACACATGAACAATCCTTAAGGTGAAAGAAGTATGATATGAGAAGGAAGTCCACAACCTGTGTTGAACTTAGTCATCTTTCAAGCACTTATTTCAAATATTCAGAAACAATCAAAAGGTGTGCTTGATTATTGCAATAGAAGCTAGTGTGATATATGAGTCTCTAGCAGCTCTGAACTCTCAATTTCTGACTTAGCATAGTGAAGAAAGATTTGATTGTTGAAGGCATCCTAACCACAACGCCTCCTCTTTAGCAAAGCAATGAAGCATTGTAGTAATAGAGACTGAAACAATTGGGAGCTTCAAAGAAGCCTCCACCTAAGAAGCATTTGGATTGATTCTATGAGGTGAATATCTCAGTGATATTTTGTAGATGAGACAATCAAAGTACACTGAGCAGTGTTCGAAGCATCCAAAGGAGAACACCACAGAAGGCATCCAAAGGCATGAAGAAAGTCAATCATATGTTCAGTCACAGAGGCCATATTAAGTAACGAGAAGCTTCAAGCTAGTACTCCTTTTGCAGTCATCTTCTGTTATCTTACTCAAGTAAACTATGATTAGTAATTAAGGGTTGGACTACTCTCCAAGACATAGTCTTGTGCCTTTTAAGATCATATGATGACAGTTTGTGCATTGACAAGTGATGATTGAGTAAGTTGAGAAGATTAGCAGTTGAACTGATTGAGCAGTTGCACAAATTGGCAAGGGCTTATAAGCAATGTATAGTCGTTTGAGGAGAATGATTGTAGTTGATTGAGTTGTGTTGGCCACCTAACCAACTAGGTGGCCAACCATGTACCATGTGCCTTGAAGATGAGAAAAAAGTACCTGATAAAGTTTGTTCATGCGGGGCAACTCTTCTTCTTATCTTTTTCCATGAAATTGTCGCATCCCTACGGGGGATATTGTAATGATATGTCAGCATGAAGGTCTAGTTTTTGTATAACTCAGTTGCCTGGAACTTTTTCATTAGGGAAGTCTTTTCATCGAGTGTTCTTTTCTTTGGATAATTAAAATTCTTTGAGTGATTTTAATTATCTGAGTTTTTCACTCAAAAATACCTCCAAAGTGGTGAAAGGTGTTCTAATGATCGAGTCCATGGGGCTAGGAATGTTCTATGTACCATGCTAGACTCTATCCAAAGCCTTGCGGAATTTCATTAGGTTTTACCTCAGATATTTTTAATTTTTGGTGATTAAAAAATGTCCCTCATCATAAAAATGTTGTAATAAAAAGATGGCTAAATGACATCTAATGCCCATGAATAGGGGTATGGGTACTCAAAATCAATGCGATGAGTCCCCTACACCCGTGGTCAAAGTTTGAAGTCATTCGGACAAGTCTTGCTAAGGTTTTGGCCACATTTGCCAAAGTCAGTCAAGGAAATGAGGAAAATTGACAATTAATTAGCAAGCCAAATTTTGGAAAAGTGCCTAAACTCACTTAGAAAGGGAAAATTAAGTTTCCAAGTGTTATATTATTTTCCTAAGGTGACTTTAGAAGAAAAAAATGGGCCCCCGTGCAAGTGTTTCACAAGAATGAAGATGTCGCCGAAGGGGGGGTGCCCTCTCTACCATGGATATTGAGATAATTAAAAATAAGCCAAAGTAAGGGGTATCACTTTGGTGGTCCCCTCCTTCCGGCCTATAATGAAGATTAAAAATATTAGAGGGGATTCTCCCCACCATTTCTATTTGATTTCTCACCCTAGGAGGTTCCCTCAAAAGAAGTGGCTCCCCTCTTTGAGCTCCCACTCTCTCATTTTGACAAGTGGCTTGCATGCACTTGGACTCTCTCCTCACTCATTTGGGTTACACACACACACACTCAGTCAGTCATACTCTTACTCTCATTCTTTTTATCTTGCTCTCTTTCCCTTTCTCTTGCTTGGGCCATTGCAATTTTTAGTCATTTGGCTTTGTTAATAAAAAATATGTGGAGGAATCTTGTGTACCTTGTTCCCGTTGATAGTTTGTTTCTATGCTCAAGTAACTACCTAATATACTGGACACGTCCATATGGGGTAGTGTGTCCCGTGTCCGCATGTCCGACACAGACATACTAACAAAGTGTGTCAAACATGTCTTTTCAGCGTGTCATGCGTCTGTTAGGACGTATTTTGAAAATAGGACATGTTTTTCGCGGAAGGTTTTGATTTGCTAGTGTGGAGGATGAAAAGAGATTGAACCCTAGAAGAGCTTGGTTTATTTGGCATTTGTCAGTGGCATTCTGACATCTATGTAATACATTTTGATTTTGATGACTTAATGAGAAATATGGTTATGATTCCTGAGTATTGACATCTTGATCTATGACTATCGTGAGTATATTGTATCATGAATTATCTGTGTCTCATAATCTCATTGTGATTACTGATTTGATTTGTAAATGTGTAATACTAATTGCTAATGTCAAATGTGCATTGATTCTTATTTCTATTGAATATTTGTAAAAATTAGGATCCATATGTCTATATTTTTAATAAATTAATGTATATAATTTTTTTATAAAATACACACACACACACATAGATATATATATATATATATATATATATATAACGTGTCATAGGTGTCCTGATTCTAGGGTTCATTGTGTCTGTGTCGGACACTCAAATCCTTGTGTCGTTTGTGTCCCATCTCTTCGTGCCAGGTGACTTAGGTAACTACATAAGCTAGGGAGGCCACAGAAGCATACTCATTTGCTTTGGTAAGATTTATGGTATTTGTATTCCATAGATTTTGTGAGTTCTCTTTATTGTAGCTAAAGAAGTTCATATCTTTTCTATTTTGAAATTTATGATTTATTTGTTCATCATTTGGTTCGCACCTCTTTGTAGTTGGGTAATGAAAATATTATAAGTTGCAGGTTACTTGATTGAAGAGTGGGAATCCAGGGTTGCATGCCCCATTGCTTCACTTCTTGAAGAGAAAAGGACAAAGTTTATCTTTCTTTACATACAAATTTCTGCATTTTAATTTTAACTCTCATATACTCAACTTCTTTCAAAATTATTCACTTGGCAACTTTGTGTAAATTTTGTATATATATTGCACTAACATACTAACTTCCCCAAAGTGATTTTGGGCACATTTTATCATCTTTTGTTTGTTGGTTTTTAGCAGGTTGGTGACAAAACAAGACAAAACCCTGTCAAGTTTCATCCAAGAAGAGACCAAAGGCTACCCCAAACAAAGAGCTTCAATACCATCACAAGAAAGGGGTGAAAACACGGTTTTTCCCACTTCTTTCTTGTTTTTCTTTATGTTGAAATTTCAACCATTGTAACAAGTCCAAGAGAAACTATTGGACTTGATTTCTTATTGTGCATTTTAAGTTAAATTGACGTTTCTCCTGTTTGTCATCCCTTGCCTGCAAAAGAAGTTGGAATTACCCACATTTCCACAAGCAATTGTAGATTGGCTTGGGTTTTAGCTTAGTTAGAATTTATTTTATTTTTTCTTTTATTTTGCCCACAGCTTGCAAGTGATTTGGCTATGCCATCCTTGCAAAATCGTGACAGCTAGCATTCTATTTTATTTCAATTTTATTTTTCCCACACCTTGCAAGTGAGTTGGCCAAACCACCATTGCAATATCGTGATGACTTGTGTTGTTAATAATTGTTAAATTCTTCTTTTGGTTTAAAATAAACCTTGCCCCAATCTTCGCCCTGTATTCACTCACCTTGTCGATTGGTCCGACCCTAGCTGACAAGAAAGGGAGAAGATTCGAGTTGGCTAGAATAAAATGCATTTCAATCTCTTATTGCAAGATTGAAAAAGGAGGATTAGTGTGTGGAGCTAGAGGGGTAGAGGTCGTTGGGGGCCTTGTGGCACTCTATGTCCTCCTGTTGATCACCCGACTAGTTCTTGGGGAAGTTAGTACTAACATACTAACTTCCCCAAAGTGATTTTGGGCACATTTTATCATCTTTTGTTTGTTGGTTTTTAGCAGGTTGGTGACAAAACAAGACAAAACTCTGTCAAGTTTCATCCAAGAAGGGACCAAAGGCTACCCCAAACAAAGAGCTTCAATACCATCACAAGAAAGGGGTGAAAACACGGTTTTTCCCACTTCTTTCCTATTTTTCTTTATGCTGAAATTTCAACCATTGTAACAAGTCCAAGAGAGTCTATTGGACTTGATTTCTTATTGTGCATTTTAAGTTAAATTGACGTTTCTCCTGTTTGTCATCCCTTGCCTGCAAAAGAAGTTGGAATTACCCACATTTCCATAAGCAATTGTAGATTGGCTTGGGTTTTAGCTTAGTTAGAATTTATTTTATTTTTTCTTTTATTTTGCCCACAGCTTGCAAGTGATTTGGCTATGTCATCCTTGCAAAATCGTGATGGCTAGCATTCTATTTTATTTCAATTTTATTTTTCCCACACCTTGCAAGTGAGTTGGCCAAACCACCATTGCAATATCGTGATGACTTGCGTTGTGAATAATTGTTAAATTCTTCTTTTGGTTTAAAATAAACCTTAGCCCAATCTTCGCCCTATATTCACTCACCTTGTCGATTGGTCCGACCATAGCTGACAAGAAAAGGAGAAGATTCGAGTTGGCTAGAATAAAATGCATTTCAATCTCTTATTGCAAGATTGAAAAAAGAGGATTAGTGTGTGGAGCTAGGGGGGTAGAGGTCGTTGGGGGCCTTGTGGCACTCTGTGTCCTCCTGTTGATCACCCGACTAGCTCTTGGGACTGACTTGTGGAGCTAGGAGGATTTGTGTGCTCTCTTGTTGAGCACCCAACAGTTTCTCTCAGTTGAAAAATCAGGGTTGGAGGTAGACACATTAGTTAGTCCATTTATTTTCTCATGCAAACACCTAAGTTGAAGAAAGACCTTAAAATAAATTAAAATATATTGGACCACTTGCACACCGTCACAATCTTTTATTTTATTTACTATTGCAGCCATCGTTTATTTGGTTCAGATCTTCTTCA
Source organism: Pseudotsuga menziesii (assembly GCA_001517045.1). Taxonomy (NCBI): domain Eukaryota; kingdom Viridiplantae; phylum Streptophyta; class Pinopsida; order Pinales; family Pinaceae; genus Pseudotsuga; species Pseudotsuga menziesii. The sequence continues at coordinate 135,029 of LPNX010774410.1, forward strand.
AGCTAGCTCATCCCATATAACTCTAGTTCGTTTGCTTAAAGTATTTTACATTTGATGAATGTGGTCATTTTATAATTGTGGTGAACGAATGATTTAGAGCAATTTGTGCATTTTGGCAATTTCATTGTAATCTGTGATTGTGACTCCATAGCCCGATTCAGGCAGGCATAATTGGTTTACAAATAAAACAGAGTTTGCCTGTCATTTGAAATTATTGAATTTTTGCATAATTGATTGCCATAAAGCTTAAATTAATCTAATCATCTTTTAACTCCTAAAACGCAACCTTAGAAAAAAAGTAAATTGGGACTACCCCCTGGACCTTTTTAGGAGTTGGGTCTAAACAGAGGAGTTAGGAATTGAGGTGACATTAGGTTCTAAACTCATAGTTTTCCTCAAGAACACACCTAGTGGTTGGAAGACTTTTCCACGGTCAAGTGTGTTTTAGGCGGCAACAAGTTAACTGTGGTATGGGCAGCTGACAGTGATTTGGACAGTTGATAGTGGATTGTGACTAAGGCAGTACAGTGATAGGTTTGACATGGCATTGATTGATAGCAGACAATGACTTGGCAAGCAATGACATAATTGATTTGACTATGACAACAAATTGATGGTGAAAGCAAAGACAAGTTGATTTCCTTGGTAAATTGAGTCTTGCACCAGAGGGTTGGATTCCTCAACCATTCTCAATTGGAACTGAGAAGACCAGGATTGGTCTTGGATTGAGAGTTGGTGCTCTTCTTATCAGTTGGTGCTGATGTAATTGCAAAGATTGTTGTCTTCCATGTAGTCTAAACACAATACAAAAAGTTTCATACAATTCTAGTGTTTTTCCTGTGATCTGTCTCTTGCTATGATTTACTAATCAATTTTGATGACATGCTTATGTTATAATATGACATGTGATGGTTAGTTGATGAATGCTTATGATGTTGTACTTAGTAGCATGATTGGTACAACACTAAAAGAAGGATAAATTGTCGTCACACTAATTCACCTCCCCCCCCTTCTCAGTGTAACCATTTTGTTCAATACATCCAACACCCTCTCTCCCATTGCTCCAAGCTCATCTCGAACCTCTGTAATCCTGGTAAGATAGGAGACCATATTCTCCCCCTTATTCATCCTAGTGCTCTTCAGTTTCTCCCTTAACACCATTTTCCGGTTTTCATTGGAACTTTGGTAAAGGTTTGTCAAAGCAATCCACATCTGATGAGCATAGTATTTCCTAGAAATATGTGGTATGACATGGTCTTTAATGGCATCATGTATGATTATTTTTGCTTTTATGTCATGTTTATCAAATGTGTCCTTATCAGTTGCAACTGTAGGATGTGTGATAGGATGAGCAGTAGTACTATTTATTATGTCCCATAGTTCATTCTCCTACAATATCAAGACAATTCTATCCTTCCACGGGCTAAAATTAACTGTCCCATCCAACCTATCCTCTAGCCTAAGTCCGATAGCCATTACTACAATTAAGTCCAAGAAACAGTTTCTTCTCAAAACCCTGTTTTCTCTTATTTATCCTAGTTTGAAGTTTATATTCTGAGTTTAATTTTCAGCCTTCAACACAGCTCGAATACCATGAAAATTTTATAACCCCATCCCAGGGTTATAAAATATGGTAACAAATACTTATGTGGATGTCGATTATTGCTTATGTTGTTTATTGAAACTGTCTTTTTCTTGCATTGGAAGATGTTAATGAATGTATCTCGAATACTCTAGATCCACTTTGAATTATTCATAGGGAGATCGATTTGGAGAGGGGCGCACTTGTGGAGGAGACTAACTTTGTCTCTCACTCTCGAATCTTGGGTTAACAGGGAGTATCGTTATCTTATGATCATTTACTCTTTCATTATTTGTCTCTCGTTGGTAATTGCTCAATTTTCTTTCCGGTCTAATTGCCATTTCCCTGGCTTGGCGGGAAGGAGGGTCACACTAGGGTCTCTGGGTGTTTCACTTGAACGAGATCTTCAACAAGCTTTCACTTGATCTATGCATAGGTAGTCTTCGTCATGTTGGAAATCTTCTTCATCCATCAAGTAAGTGTTTCAAGTAGTTTTTCTCAATTTTATTTTCTATCCAACAATCACTCTCTAAATTCTCAAGGCTATAATACTTAGATTTTCGGCAAATATTTTTTGGGTTATTTCTTTTTCACCCCCCAAGCTACAAAATCCCTCTTGAGGTGTCATCATTGGGGACTCCATTTTCCCAACACTCCAAGCACTAGTATTTAGGAAATTCAACATCCCTGATTAGTTGGCCATTTCTGAGTTTTGTATCTTGATTTTGCTTGTGCTTCTGGATATTGTCATATCTCTCACCAAGTAATCTTAATCAAGTGTTAGCAAGCCCTAATCTTCTTTCAATTTACTATTATGGTTATACTGTCATTTTTTTCCTTCAATCCCCCAAGGTAGTGATATTAACTATTGAGACTAACACTTATATCCTAGATCCAATAGTAACTTATATAATCTTTGAGAACAAACATCTTGGGTCAAATTTCCATCTCATAAAACCCCATAGCCCAAGATACCCTTCACTCAATGTTTAACTATCTCAGATCTAGGGTTTCATCAGCTTTGCACCTTCTGTACCTTATTGTCATAGTTTGAGTTGGTGTCTTGTCCTAGGGTATCCCCTTGTGCTTTAGATAAGTAGAAAGTGACAAGAATCCCTTTCAGTGTGACAACCATCTTATTTAGTGGTGATTGGGAATCTTGAAGTGTCATTGATTTAGCTGTCTTTCCTCTACCGTCTCAAAAAGGATACATTTTAGTGGCAGCTACAACTCGAAAGATAATAGTTCACAACCAAGAATTTATGTTCTTTCCAATAAAAGTTTGCTTACTGTCAAGTTTCAACAAAGTGAAAGTGATAGGATGTGCCCAGAAAGCTTTGAGGCTGAAAATGCACTTCATCTATATGATGTTTAGCTTGGGGTGAATCCCTAGTCTCATGAAGAAATTGTAAGACACTAGCCCCAAGAAAGGGTTCCAAGACCCCAAGTGCCCACATCATCTTTATTAAGAGTACTAGGGCCATTAAGCCATCAAATATGGGTTAAACAACTTCAAGGGACTTCTTTAGAGCTTCTTCATCAAGCAAGGGGCTTCAACCACCTCAACCACACTAGGAGACCTCAAGGGGTAAAAATATCACCTGTGGGGTCGCTAGCCTTCTTCTGGGGTACCATGACACCATCAGGGCATAAATGACCACAGAATGGGTCATTAATGCTTCTCCAAGCCTCTTAGGGATTCTTCATCATCTACCAAGGCTTCAGGACCATCTCTAGGATCTTCAGCATCATCGGCAGGGTCTTCAGCATCATCAACAGGGTCTTCAACATCTTCAGCAAAGTGGTGGCTTCAAGATCCAGGCTTGTGGGTACAGAGACCTTGTCAACTGGGTACAGGGTGCTTCAAGGCATAAACCCACTCTGTAAGGCACTGCAAGGTGCAAACCCACTCTGTGAGGGGTCTAGGCACTGCAGGTGGGACTTGGTGGCATCAATGACATCCTGTGGGGCCACTGCAAGTCCATGTTGGCATCAATGACAATTTCATCAACAATCTCCCCCTTTGTCATTGATGACAACAACTCATGCTCCCCCTATGAGCATGCTCCCCTTTTGTCTGCATCTCTCCCTTTGTCTTCATCTCTCCCCCTTTGGCATCAATGGCAAAGGGTGTCCACATACCTGTGTCTGAAATCTCTGATCACTGCTGACTGCTCCCCCTATCAATATGCACGATCCTAGGACCTGTCTGTATACCTGGAGTAACCATCCTTTGTCCTTTGAGTTCATCCTCCATCCTTATGGACTCAAAGGTGTGTTAAGGTCTTTGAGAGACCTTACACTTGGCTTGCCATATGGCAGCCATCCTTCTTGCTCTGATCAACCTCTCCTATCTGCAACTGCTCGGTCTTCCTCATCCATACTTGCTTCTTGGCATCTGTCCTTTGAGCCTTTGTTCCTTCATTTGTACTGACTTTCCTTGATGAGTTGTCTAGGTAACTTCTCAAGGATTGTTTTCGTGTACTCCAACAATCTTGAGCTTTGTGCCCAAGGCACTGCAGCTATAACACCTCATCGTACAACAATGTGCAACAATGTGACCAACATTGTTGCATGACCAACATCTAACTGAGCTGTTGGAACTTCCAACACTTCTTTGATCAGCTTCATTTCTCCATGCCTGAGCGTATCCCTGACTGTAGGTATTTGTCTTCTGATCTTCAAATCTTCTTGCTAATGTATATGAAGGAATCCTTCTTGGCTGACTTCCTTGACTTGCACATTCTTGGGCTTTGTGGCCAAACCCACTGCAGGTGTAGCATCTCAATGTGTGACATGTGGCAGCAACATGTCCGACTTGATTACATGTCCAACACCTAACTGAGTCATTGGGGCTTCCAGCCCTTCTTCTTCCATAGAATCTACAATCCATAGCCTTATGACCAAAGTTAAAACAAAAAATAACAATAACCATTGAAGCCACTTTCATACCTGGGTCTTGGAGTTGTTTCCTTTATGAAGTTGCTTTGAGGAATAGACCTAACTCCTTGTTTCATCTTTGAACTTCCAAAATCCTTGTTGTCATGTGCAGGTGCATGGGGAGCAGTTTTGGACATTGATGCACCTGCTTCTGGAGTCTTCAGAGACCAAGTGTCATCTTCAAATTTTTCTTTGTTCTTCTTGTAACCAAGACCAATTTTGTCGAGTGGAGATCTTTGGCAATTTAAGATCTTATCTAGGACAATTGAACTGTCCTGGAACTTGACCAAGGCTTCGTTCTTCTTACCTTTCTTCCTGAGACCAACTACCTCCATTTCCAACTTCTAGACTGTCTCCTCCTTTTCTTCCAGCTGACTCTTCAGGATTTCTGCTGTCCTCTTGGCTTCCTCCAGCTGAGTCTTCAGATCATGATTGACCTCTCTAGTTTCTTCAAGCTCTTGAGCAGGGTTTTCTGATTCTTGCTTTTGACTGATCAATTCAGTCTTTAATTGTTCAACTTCAGCATCTTTGTCTTTCATTTGATCCCGCAACTCTTTGTCCTTGTCTTTGAGCTTTACAAGCAACACTTTCATTGACATGGTCTTCTGCTGATATTCATTCAAGGAGTCCAAGATTTTCTTTTTGAACTTCGTGAAATCACTCTGGTTCAGATTTACTGTGTTTAGGAACCAATTGGCTCTGAGATCAATATTTAGCAACGTGAGATGTATCTCATATGCAGTCTTTGATAGCCCTTCATCATCTTCTACAAGAACCTTCTCTATTTTATCACACAAGCTATCATTATAATCACAAGAGTCAATACCTTTACTAGAGTCCTCTTCTTGATTGAGCTCTTCTGGGGGCTTGTCTTCTAATTCCTGATCTGTCTTTTCAGGTTCTGGTCTTGCCTTCTCATACTCAGTCTCCAACTTGAACCATAGGTCTTTTGCCGAAGTGTACTCTCCTACACTTCCCTTCACTGAGCTGGGAAGTCTATCCATGAGGAACTTCAAGGCTGTAGTGTTGTCCTTCTTTGCTTCCTTCTGTGCAGCTGATTTTCCTTTCTTGTTTGATGGAGCGGGTGGATTGATGACAATTTCCCAAATACCAAACTTCTTCAGATAAGCCTTCATTTTGCTCCTTCAACTAAAATAATCTGTAATGTCAAGTACAGGCACGTCATTGCTTGATGACTCTTTCTTTTCCTCCATTGTGTCTAAGGATCTCCTTTAAGCTTGCTAGGCTTGTGACGAAGGCCGGCTCTGATACCAATTGTTAGACATTGAGAGGGGGGGTGAATCAGTGTAAAGCCAATTTTACAACTTTTCTTAACTTGTCACAATTAACTACCAATTCATCATTCCATTATTCTACCAATCTCATAATCATTTCATAAACATCTTTCACTTCATCATTCACATATCATAAGCATTTAAATAATCAAGAACCATAACACAAAAGAACACAACACCATATAATTTTGTAATCTTTTTGTATTAGTTTTGGTCCGGCTACAACCGTAAGGTAAAATCAGCACCTACTGATACAAAGAGCACCTACTCTGTATCCAGGACCCTGCCTAGTTTTCTTAGACCCTGCTAAAAAGAGTTTGAGGTATCCTAACCTCAAATGCAAATCAAGCTTGCATTTACAATTTAAGCTCACTGTATCACTGTCACATCACACCATATCTACAGGCACATCATTCTGACCATAACCATGAATACATCATTCTGTCCATCAAATTGCTGCCAGCATCATACAATCATCCTTTCTTACTACTGTACATACACATCATATCAATCTGTTCATCACAAGCACTGCTGCCCATCCTCTTCTCTGATCATCATTCTTCACTGCCATACTCAAGCATATCATTGTCAAGGTAAGCATGTAATACTTGTCAAGTCTACCATTGTCAAGGTAACACAGTCAAGCATACACTATGTAAACATGGGCAGCTACTGTCATCAACATTGCTCATCTAGTCATCAATCACCAAGGTCTGCTCATCTCTGTTGTTCTCTGTCAAGTCATCATACAGCTCTGATAGGGTGCATCATCTTCAACATATCATCTTCTTTCACACTGCTCTTCAACAGTTCTTTGTTGAATCTCTGCTTCAAACCTCTGCTGTACTTGTCATCATATCAATCTTTAATAGGTCTTCAAGGCTGGCTCATTCATATACAAGTTTTTGCTTGACCATAGATATTTGTCACATGCACTCCTTGTCCAAGATAACAAGTAGACTGAGATCTGTTCACACACAGCTGCTTTCATATGCCTCGAGGAAGTCTGACCTTATCACTGTCATGCCATATCAATTGTCACAACATCCTGTCATTACTGTCAAGTACATCTCTGTCATGTCAATCTGATGTCTTACTCAAGTCAAGCTATTGTCATCAACCAATGCACAGAATTCTTTACAAGACTGGTCCAGGTCTTCTCAAGACTTCTCAAGATCTGCACTGATGGCTTCACACATGCCTCACAAGTTCTGTAACTGTGTACTCACAAAGTTGTCATCAATATTCCTGTTGTGTCTGCTATTAGATTACGTCTGCACTATTTGATCACTTCATGCTTCAATTTTATCCCCGAGGATAGACTAATATCCAATACGAGTTATGCAAATCTATTCTCTACTAACAAAGTTACAAGAAGTGCCAAAATAACTTAAAAAGGTACTAACCTTTTGAAGTATGCACCTACTCTTAAGCTGATCACATGGCTGTTCAAGTTTGTGTCTATTCAACTTGACTGCTTCACTGACTGAGCAAGTAACTAGCTCGGATAAATATCAACTCCTGTGCTCATCCAGAAAAATATTAGACCTTCATTCAACCCAAAGATTCTTTACTGCTGTCTGACTTATCATTGCTGTAGTGGCTGATAGGGGGGGCCCTCAAATGATTGTTGCTTGCTGAGAGACAACCCAATGAGGCAGCGGCCTGCTTGGAGAGATTGAAACATGCCCTAGAGGGCTGCAATCTGCTGAGAAAGGATACTGTAGGGCTGCGGCCTGCTTAAATGATAAAGATATGACCTTCATCGAATTTCATTCATCAACTTACAGCACTTACTGTAGAGAGAGAGATATATAACCAATATAAAACCCAAATCAGTCTCCTGCGGCTACCTCAGTGAGCTAACCACCCGAATTTTCACATATCATCATCACTCAGGCTTAGGGCAGTCATCTCCACCATTCAGGACTAGGGCTGTTCAAAATTCACCAATTACACTGTCATCACCATATATGGACTGTGTATATGTTGATAAAACCAAAAGATATCAGAGCTTCCTAAGAAGGGAGGTCACCAACTCAGACTGTTTGAGAGACCTTCAAAATTTGTGAGAACTTGGGCTGTATGAACTTTGAAGACCTTCAAATTTGGACTGTTTAACCTCCAATACAATCACTCACTTCCACTGAAATTTGCAGAGTACTTAAACACCCAAAAACTAAATTGTGTCCAAAAAAAAATGGGTCTGCTCCTCTTTTGTTGCAGCCAAAACCCCACGAAAATCAGAGATAGAACCTTCTCCAACACAACTGTTTCACCACCGAAAATCACACCCTCTACTGCACCCGAAATTCAAACTGTTGTAAATGGACTGTTAAAACCAAAAACGGGAATGTTTAGACCCCACCGAAATTACCTCTGTCTACTGCTTCAAATTCAGACTGTTGTAAAAGTCTGCAAATTTTGGACTGTGTAAAGTGTGGTCTGTGAAAATTAGAGATGCCTCAGTCTACAGACATTTATCCACACGAAAATCCCTCAGAAAAAGTCACGAATTTCAGAGCTCTTTTTCACCCAATTCTCCACGTGTCCAACCTTTACTGCTGCTGTACATCAGTCCCGAATTTCCTTGACTGCTGCTACAAAATTTCAGGACTGCTGTTTTTCTTTAGCTTGGACTGCTCCTCCGAAATTTGCCTCAGTTAACCATCCGAAAATCGCAGAGCTATTGTCTCAATCCCATATATTTTGAATAATGTTTTCACTCCTATTTATACTCGTTTGCCATAAAAGTTTGGAGCCGACCTGTCATGTATATTTTTTTTTTAAATTAATATTTATAATTCATAAATGCTGACCGACTTTACAAGATTATTTCATTGAGTGTTTCTTTTAAATATTTGCCCAATTTAAAGCCAACATTTGCCATACCATTTAGGATTTTTTTTTTAATCTTCTTTGCCATATCAAGGGCATCAAGGTCATTAACATGGGTTCTATGTCTTCCTTGTTTTCCTTTGTTCATGTCATTAAAATTACCACATTTAAGGGTGTGCTCCACCTCATTAAGCCATCCAATGATGTCATTGTATCATCATTTAGGGTTTGTCTTCAAGGTCACCATATATTCAAGTTCACCACAAGTGATAAGAGCATCATCACATCATGACCACATTAACCCACTCATGCAAGCAAGTGTCCAAGTGCCATCATATGTAAGTGGGTGCCAAGTCTTCTTTAGGACCATTTCCAAGGGTTCCAAGACCCCAAGTGCCCACATCATCTTTATTAAGAGTACTAGGACCATTAAGCCATCAAATATGGGTTAAACAACTTCAAGGGACTTCTTTAGAGCTTCTTCATCAAGCAAGGGGCTTCAACCACCTCAACCACACTAGGAGACCTCCAGGGGTCAAAATATCACCTGTGGGGTCGCTAGCCTTCTTCTGGGGTGCCATGACACCATCAGAGCATAAATGACCACATAATGGATCATTAATGCTTCTCCAAGCCATTTAGGGCTTCTTCATCGTCTACCAAGGCTTCAGGACCATCTCTAGGGTCTTCAGCATCATCAGCAGGGTCTTCAACATCTTCAACAAAGTGGTGGCTTCAAGATCCAAGCTTGTGGGTACAGGGACCTTGTCAACTGGGTACAGGGTGCTTCAAGGCATAAACCCACTCTGTAAGGCACTGCAAGGTGCAAACCCACTCTGTGAGAGGTCTAGGCACTACAGGTGGGACTTGGTGGCATCAATGACATCCTGTGAGGCCACTGCAAGTCCATGTTGGCATCAATGACAATTTCATCAACAGAAATATCTTCTTTCCAAGAGTTAGAGAATTCACTTTCTATCAATTCTTCTACCAAAAAATGCAGGGTTAAATACCACTTGTGATATTGTAGGTGGAGAAGACCTCAAAGCATGAAAGACCTGATAAGCAAAATGTTGATCCTAGTAACATGATTCTGAAAGATCAACATCATGAAGGTTGCCTATAAATTGATCCTCTTTAGCACCAGCAACATCATAGTTTTGAAAGCCCACAAGGGTTTAGAGCAATTGGTAATGAGTAATTGAGATGAGAAGTTGTAAATGGAAGGCCACAAGTTCAAATCCCTTGTGGGTACTAGCTTACAAAAAAAAAAATCATAGTTTTGAAAACTTCCTTGCCCCATTTTCATAATAAACAGCAGCATCGTATTCAAAGACTTTCTTCACTGTAGTCTGTGACTAGTATTTTTAGAGGAATAAAACACTAAAGTATCAGCCTGCATTCTTTTATCGTCTTGTATTTCTGCATGAGCTGACAGGCAGCCTCTAATAGGAGTTTTTGTTTCTATACTTTTCAACTCTTGGATCTTGGCTCTCATTCACAGAATCTGCTCAATGGTTCCTTTCATCTAGATTTATTCTTTTAGAGGAAGGATCCATATCATAGGAGCCATTTCAAGAACCAATCCAAGACTTCAATGCATTTCAAATATAATCTTGGACAGCAACTTCAACATGAGCAAAATGTTGATCCTGGGAATATGATTATAAAAGATCAGCATTAGGAAAGGTGCCGATAAATTGATCCTCTTTAGCACCAGCAACATCAAAATCAAATCATAGTTTTGAAAACTTCCTTGCCCATTTTCATAATAAACAGCAGCAGCATCTTCAAAGACTTTCTTCACTGTGACTAGCATTTTCAGGGTAATAAAACACTAGAGTATCGACCTCCACTCTTTTATTGTCTTGTATTTCTGCATGAGCTGACAGGCAGCTGTTGATGAAATTGTCATTGATGCCAACATGGACTGGATGTCATTGTGATGTAGCATGATGATGTGGTAACATCATCATATCTCTGGATAGGCAAGATAAGGCTGAGATACAGCTCAAAGTGGATGTGCTTGACTGAGCTAAAAGCTTTGCTAAGTTTAGCACTTGTTGGTAGCAAGAAGAAGGCAGCATCGAGATTCCTTTATCAGCAGTTCTGTAGCAGCAGAGAATGATATGATCTTCAGTAGTTGATTGCCAAGGTCTTCATTGAATTGCTTTGACTCAACACAACGTGCTAGGAAAGATTATGTTCAGTGATTGCATTAACACAATCTATTGCTTCTATATCTGAGTTAGATTCTTCACATATCCTATGTCGGCTCCAAAATGGATATCTTATGTCGGCTCAGAAATAAAAGAGATGACGGCTCATTTTTTATCTTCAAGTCGGCCCTCATATAATAAAAAATTCATAAATACCTTTTTTACATGTCGGCCCTCATATAATAAAAAATTCATAAATACCTTTTTTACATGTCGGCCCATGGTCAAAAATTCAAAATAAATAGGGCATCACGTTTTCAATTTTATGTGGAGAAATTGGGCGTGTGCTCTGAATTTTTGGTTGTCTACTGAGGCTGTCTCAGTCCGAAGGCTACAGCAGTGGAAATCGTTGGAAATTTTTGGCTCAGAGATATTCTTTTTTCTTCTTGTTGGCTGTCTGGAATTCGTTGGGGGAATTCTCTGAGGAAGCCGCAGTATTGGCTGGCAGTTTGAAGGAAATTTTCGCTGAAAGAGCAGTGACTGATTTTTTCTTTTACCACATTTGAGTTTGAAAGTTCCAGCGAATTTGGGTGAGACCGCAGCCATGATCCAGTTACACCCTATAGACTATCGATCTGAGCATGAGATAGCACTATAGCCGCAGACCATTTAAAATCTCAAAGGCTCCCTTGACTCACGAGCCAAATTATGAGATGCACAGATATTCAGCCACTCGTTCTCAAAATCACAGGTAGAGTCAAATTTTCGTGGAGTAAGAGCCGAATGGAGGCATGCGAGGCTGGCAGTAGAGTTTTGTATTTTTATGCAGAGTTCTATCCCTAGACTTTTACTGCGTTATATGCTCATAAAAGATTCGAGAGAGTTGTGTTACACAACTGCCTGTGTCTTATGCTCAGAACCGATCCTGAAGAGAGTTGCTGGTCTGTGTTTTATGATCAGTATAGATCTGGGAGAAATCTGCAGTGATCGTGGTCTGCATTTAATATCCTTTTAGATCTGGAGTTTGTCTACAGGAAATCGCTGCAAAAACCGATATGCATTTCCACTTTTGACTGCGTTTTGGGTTCTTTGTATGCGTGTATGGGTTTGGGTTTCCAGTGGACTGAAATCGGGCACCTGCTGCTTGGTTTTCTATACTAAGTGGATGAAGGATTGAAGAAATTCATGCTGTAGCATACATCCACAGTAAGCATAAAATTTGGGTGTAAAAGAGGCAGCTGCAATGCTCGAGTAGAATCAAACTTGGGTCACTTTCAGCCAGCAATGAAGGAAACAAGGAGAAGATCCAAGAATGAAAGAAGTCTGGAAGTTGTGATTTTTTTGTAGCAAGTTGTTGAAGCATATGAGCTCCATAAGTTGTTTTTGTTCCATGCTCTAAAAATTCAGTGCCTATATATTCAAATTACAGAGCAGAAAGATCTCTAAGCCCTAGACAGAGACAGAGTTCAGTGATCAACAATTCCACCTTATTCTGAGTCTTTGCATCCTTCTCTCTGAGTTTTTTTTTGTTGGTATATAAGTCTGAGTTATGTCTCTATGATGTCAGAGAGGCCTGTTTGAATGATTGACAACCCTAATGATAAATAGGCAGGAGCAGCCTTATTATAACAGCAGAAAATCTATATGAAGAGAAGCAGTGCCTGAGAGGAATTTGATGGTGTTATCTTTTCTGGAACTGAGGCAGCCGCACTTCTGTGTAAAAGATTCAACAGATTGATGACTTAACTTTGATACTTGGTGAAGTTGCAGAATGTTAAGAAAGACCATAACTCAGTGGGGTTGATCCTTTTTGTATACAGATCAAGTTTATTATCAAGCGTGTGACCATCTTATTATGGAAACTATATTATGGATAAACCAGTGGACATGTGAAGACCCTTGATGTGTATAAGCAGTAAGAACATAATCCTAATGACTTGAACAGATCCTTGATATTTTGATGAGCAGATCTCTTGGTGAGTTGGCATGATCTTTGAACATCAGACCACATGATGATATGATAATTGAGCAGATGCAAAGTGAAGACAGTAGTGATAATACCCAGTATAAGTTTGATGTTTACTAGCATGGCTGAACAGATATTTCACTCAGATCATGCATGAAGGCAACAGCAGACTTGACTTATGGATGGATGAGGGTTCTCGAGTAGTGGTTAATGAGCAAAGCAGAGTTTGTTGAGCAGACAATGATGACTTAATGTGATCAGCAGTGTTGATGATGACCAGCAGCAAAGATTGACCAGCAGATGATGAACAGAGAAGATTGAGAAGACTATTGCAGCAATGTTGAGCAAGAGTAGATGAATGATGAGCAATGTTACAGCAGAGCAGTGTTGATGATATGACAGAGTTGTCTTGGGTATGATGACAGTAAGCCTTAATGTAAAAGCAAGCTTGTCTTGCTTCTGAGGTTAGGATACCTCAAACACTTCTTAGCAGGGTCTAAGAAAACCAGGCAGGGTCCTGGATTAAGAGTAGGTGCTCTATCTATCAGTAGGTGCTGATTTTGCCTAACGGTTGTAGCCGGACCCAAATAATATAAAAAGATTACAAACTCATATGATGTGGTGTTCTTCTGTGTTATGGCTCTTGATGGTTTAACTGCTTTTGATTTATGAATGATGATCTGGAAGATGTTTATGAAATGTTTATGATAGAGTAATGAATTGATGAATTGGTAGCTAACCCTGATAAACTGTGAAAAGGTTAAAATTGGCTGCACACTGATTCACCCCCCCTCTCAGTGTCTACAGCAACCTCTAATAGGACTTTCCACTTGTCTACTTTTTCAACTCTCAGATCTTAGCTCTCATTCACTGAATCTGCTCAATGGTTTCTTTCATCTAAGATTTATTCTTTTAGAGGAAGGATGCATATCATAGGTGCCATTTCAAGAACCAATCCAATCAATATGGAGGCACTAGGCGAGATATTTTTCCCTCGAGAGCCACTACTTGCTCACCACAAGCAATAGATAATTGGCACTAACGAGAATAGCACTTTATTCCCAAATGGAGCTACCAATAACTTTCCAGCAAGATGGAAGTTCTTCAATAAAGAAAGAGGTTTGGGTACCATCTTTCACTAGATTAAAACCTAACAAACAGATGAACAGTGGAGTCGCCAATATTTGTTGTTATATTCCCAAGGAGAACTCTCTCCCCAACAAAGCGCCAGTTCCTATGTTGTACACATGGATGAATGTTGGGGTATAGTGTGTGGGAAAACCTTCCCAACCAACTCTAGACCTTGTAGTCAACTCTCGGTTTAGGGAGGTACTGTATTTTTGTCCTTAGGATATGCTCTATTAAACTTTGGCCGATTTTGTGGATGCAAACACAAAAGTATGCATTGTGGTTAACTTAACAAAATACAAAAGATGTGGTGTGTATGTTGCTTTGGAGTGACCCAGGTTTGCCACTGAATTTTGTTAGGCATAGGATCAACTAGCTCATTTCAAAAGGGCTCGTCAATCATGACTTCATCCTTAGAAGACAACATGATAGAAGATATGAACATGAATTTAAGAGGGGACCGAGGTCCGAACAATACTTTCTCAACATTTAGTTTCACAAGAAAAGCAGTTAGCTACTTTACAAGAACACTCCAAACTTCTAATTTTTTCAAAGGTCACATTCAGTGGTGGTAAATTGGTAATGCCCCCTTGTTTCAAAAAATAGCACTACAAGTACTGGGTCCTCTTTCTTAGGGGTAAGGGTTTCTTCTTTGGAATCTTAGATGCAACATTGTTTTAATGCCATCATTGTCTCTATTTCTACTTTAGAGAACATCTCTTCGTTGATCTAACTATTAATTTCATGCTAAAGACACCCTCCTTTGAAGAGATGCACGAAGTTGTGAACTTGATCAGTGATTTCCAGAAGGATTTCTTTTTTCCTTTAGATAGACATGTTTCATGTTGTAAATTATTCTTCTATCATGTTTTTCCTTGTTCATGTTGTACATTACTCTTGTATCATGTTTTTTCCTTGTCAATATGTTGGGTTGGTTTGGTTTTTGTGAACATGTGTTCCCATTCTCATGCTAGGTTGTTTCTCTCTTGCAGGCCAAGCCACATAAATCTCCATGTCCATCTTATTTTCAGCAGCTTCAGTTTTCATGATTTTTATTTTCCAAAAACAAGGTCTATTCGTCGCATATTTTTTTATGACCTTCTCTAGGATCTTCAATCTCCTTGCTGGTCTCTAAATCAATGCAGTCTCCATCATAGACTCTAGACTCGATCTTCAACATTTACAAGCTCCAAGATAGATATCTTCTCTAATACCGTGTATGATTAGATACGGGTGAAAACATAACAAAATAATAAAACATTATTGGAGAGTATAATACATGTCACATTTCTTAATGATGTTACAACAAGAACATAATTAAATAGCACATAAATAAGCCCTCATCACATCATTATATCTCACCCTAAGGTGGTTGTGGTGGTTCAACTACCTAAAAACCCTAACATTAACGTTATAATATTAATATAGTCACATGTTACTAACATATTAGGTGACACAGTTATACTTGTGTGTTATAGACTAACATAATTACAACCTTCAGCATAAACATAATGCAATAAAAACAAGAGGGATTTATCATTATCACCTAAAACAACTTTTAAGCTTATGTATGAGTTAGTATATATGTTTTATGTGTCTTGATCACTTGTGAAAATCAAGAAAAAGGATTATGCATAT
The DNA here is from genome assembly GCA_001517045.1 of Pseudotsuga menziesii. Classification (NCBI taxonomy): domain Eukaryota; kingdom Viridiplantae; phylum Streptophyta; class Pinopsida; order Pinales; family Pinaceae; genus Pseudotsuga; species Pseudotsuga menziesii. Next base: position 150,575 of record LPNX010774410.1, read on the forward strand.
GGTAAGCATCACGGGTTCAGGATGAGGCTAGATCTTCTTGGCACAGTTACTAAATTTGAGTGTTCATAAGATTGACTCGGCATTTAGTGATGATAGGATTACTAGAAAAGAAAATAAAAAAGGTGTTGCAAACTCTTCATCACATAGTGGCTCAAGTTCAATCTAAGGAACCTTTTGATGGGAATTTTGAGGTCTACCATAATAGGATAAGATATGCCAACAAATTTTAAAAATCTTTACAGGCAGGTATTTCCGTTTTGATATTGTGTTTGAAGTTCCATTTTGTTATAATTTTTGCATGAGTTTCATGATGTCTCCTTTTGTTAGTCGCCTAGAAAAGGAGGAGACTTGAAGGTACATATAAGGGTGATTGTTAGTCACCTAGAAATGGAGGAGACTTATGAAGGTACATATATGGGTGATTGTTAGTCACCTAAAAAGGAAGGAGACTTGTGAAGGTACATATAAGGGTGATTGTAATAAGAGAAAAGATCATTACATCAACATCTTAAGACATGACAAATGGATAAAGCATGGAGGAATACCGCAGTTGGTATGTTAATGCTTTTACCCGTTCTTCCAAATATATGGTCAAAAATTTCTATGCACTGTGACACACTTGTGCAGGAGAATGATGTATAGTAATATGACTTTGCTAGTAGTAGATGGATGAACCAAATTTGGCTAGTGAGACGGATACAGCTGGCTCTTTAAGTTCTTTAATTGTTCTCTAAAATTTGGATACACGAGTATTACGAATAATTATGATATTCATTTTAAAATTCATCTGGGAAAACACTTATCTGTAGAATTTGTTGCACGGTTGGTGGAGGAGATTGAATGGCCAAATTCCAACATGTTTACCTATAGGCTATGGGTAATTTCTTCCACATGTATCAATGAACTTCAATATTCAATGATGACTGAAATGCAGCAAATTCCTATGCTCTCAACACTTTTTAATCAAAGCCTTCATCAATTGTCTTTAAAATCAATATTTATTCCTTGTTCATTAATTTATTTTTAAGCAAAATAACCTAGTACTAACAAAAAGCAACCATTGTATGCAATGGAGTTGCCTAATAGATCTGGAAAACCTATGTGAAGCCAAGCTGCCAATAAAAAGCTTTGAAATATATAAAAAACCACAACAATATGGGGAAGGAAACAGTTTAAAAGAATAGATACCTCCCAATATATTTGCCGACAATGTGAGCACTGCCAAAATTCTAAATCACGATCTAATAGAAACTCCGGAATTACTTGTTCTGATGTTGTAGCAGCTAAAGCTTCAATTGCTGTCAGTGATTTTTCGATGAATATTCCGTTGCATTTAATACACCTAGACATAAGTTGGTACTCGCGTATCTTGAGATTAAACATCTTAATGACCTGCATCCGAAATCAAGCAAACATCACATTGAATGAAACTTCATCATTGTGAAGCACATTCATATACAACACAGCTCAAACAAACGCTTGGCCTTTTGCTACAGCCTATAGCAGCCTTCCAGACTAAGAAAGTTATAAGTAATACCACAATACCCGACTATATTACTTTATTTCTCTATTTTTGAACTCTGCCAGAGAACAGTATAGTATTAGTGTAAACCAATAAACCTTAATCTTTCTCCCCTTACAATATGAAAGATAAGAAAAGGAGAAACCATGTTGTACACATTAAAAGTAAAAATGGCATGACCCATTAACTAGATAATAATTGGAATATGTACTATGTTTGGTTATCATTTATGCTACTAAGGCTTCAACCAATCTATGTGGTGTTACTGTGGAAGCATTGTTTTATTATATTCTCCCCTTACAATCTGAAAGATAAGAAAAGGAGAAACCATATTGTACACATTAAAAGTAAAAATGGCATGACCCATTAACTAGATAATAATTGGAATATGTACTGTGTTTGGTTATCATTTATGCTACTAAGGCTTCAACCAATCTGTGTGGCGTTACTATGGAAGCATTGTTTTATTATGTAAGTTAAGAGTTTTGATTGGAATTTGTACAACAATGAAAGGCTTGAAGGTGGAAAAAGGCCAAGTACAGCATGGACCGGAAACTTAGTATGACAATGTAAGATCCAATTCATTAGTTTGATTCCTAATTATAATCTAAGCACTTGAAGTTAGCTGTCTTCTTGGTTAGTCACTAACATCTCTTTAGGCGTTTAGTTGTTTCTTTGGGGGCTTACATGCCATAGTATCTAATACCCACTGGTTGCAAATTAAAGGAGCTGCTTCCAGATTTCACTCCATAGTGGCTGCTAAGTAAATATAGGAGCTCTGCTTAGCTGCCAGAGGAAAGAGTGATCATTGGCTTCTTTTGTGCGAGTAAACATGGAAGTGTTTTAGATTTCTCTAAACATCAATAATTTTTCTACCCTATTAAAGGCAAGAGGAACAAGAGCTTTGTTGCAATCCATTTGGGCCTCCCTTGATCTAAAAGCTATGTCAGAGACCCAGTTTCTGGTTTCTAAGAGCAGCTTAAATAACAACCCTGACCCCACCAGCTGAATGCCAGCCCTGCCCCCTCCACCTCAAGAAAATGTTAAAAAAGCTTTGTTTCCCCACCATATTATTTGTTGAGTACAATATTTAGATCCAAGGCATGAGAAACAACTATATAACAAAAGGATGTTTTTATCAATTTCAACGCTGTTGGGAGCGCAGAGCGGGAGCGGAAGCAGGAGCAGGAGTGGGAAAGAAAAGCAAGTTTTTCAAAAGATTTCATGAGCATAGTGTTTTAGGTGTGTTTTTTTATATAATACATATTTTATTATATTTTGATGCATATATATTAAAAAACATGCATAATGCCAAATTAGTTGTAGAAAACATGAAAACATAGATCTAACCATTTAGTATACACAAAACATCAATCATCTAGTAACTATAACTTATAATATTGTCATCAAATGATCAATCATTAACCACGTCAACCTTCAAGTTTCAACATATAGCATTTTCCATCAACAAACTCTAATAGATAACATCAACCACAAAATAAAACAAAGCATCATATTCATTACCAAAGAGTTGTAAGATGCAATCAACAACTTAAACATCAAAGGTAGGCTCAAACTTCAAAGTTAAAACTTAAACTATCATACAATGTTTACACAATTGGCCATAATAAATATTAAAGACAAAGTGTTATGATTTATCTACTAAGTTTTCTTCTTTCCACAACAAACTTCCATTTTCTTTTCTTGTGATCTAGGAACAAGAGTTGGAGCAACTGGAAGTGTTCATGGAACACAAGCAATAGCTGCATTGCCCCTACGCAATGTTGGATGTTGTGAAGCTAAAGGAAAAGCTCCTGCATCTAGAAACTTGTTGGTGGTTGGGGGTGGCATCTTTATTGTATGAATCTGGTCACCATCATGATCACCCAATTGTTCAGCCTCCAAGTGCTCTAAAGCTATGGCTCCATCCTCCAAATTAGCCTCCTTTGGATTGTTGTCTCAAGCCAAATGTGTTCTATCATTCTTGACCGAATCACAATAATGGGACAACAACCTCAAGTTATAATGCAAAAAAACCAAGCATTCTGCTCGATATACATTCAAGTTGTTTCTCTTCACGTTGTGGATGAAGTTTTAGGTGCTCCAACACCTCTCAACAGAAGAAGTGTTAACAACTTGTAAAAGCACCCTCACCGCCAATTTATGCAGATATGCGGTATGGGAGACATACATGTTCCACCATTCGATAGAACTCAATTTAACTCTATCTTTGGTTGTATGCAAGTGACCAAAGACTCCATGTTCACTAATGCATTTGCTCAATTCGTTGTGTGCTTGAGCGCACTCCTCTTCATCAAGGACCAACTTGTCTAATGCAAGCATATACCCATTCTGCACCTCCAGAGATGTGTGTGGTTTTCTCCTAACTCCGTGTTAGTTTTTATTTAGATCTAATTAGTTTATCTAGGATCTTTATCTGAGAATAACAAGTACAGCAAGATGCATAAGATATAAAAGATACACGAGACACAAAGATTTTCACTGAGGAAACCATAAAGGAGAAAACACCGCAAACTTCCTCATAATAGTAAGATGATCAAAAGCAGTAATAAGAAGCATTCAGCAGCTATCTATCTCTCCTCCTTTGTCTCTCTCTCTCTCTCTCTCTCTCTCTCTCTCTCTCATGCGAACTTGAGAGGGAGGTGTGTATAAATGAGGGAGAGCGCCTCCCTATTTATACCCTTTCAAGTCACTGACCAAACATAAGACTGGGGCCCACATGTCTTCCCTAACAGGACCGACTTCTCCCAGAGAGACTCCAAACACATTACATGATGTCACACTGGGGACTATTGCCCCGACTTACAACGGAGGTTGTACCTCAAGGTCTAAACACAATTAAGACATCCCGCAAGGAGGTAAACACATCCCCAATGGGGGTACAAAAACATACAATGATAATACACATTAGAATATCTTACTAAGTTACAAATACATCAACACTCCCTTTTAACTAGGAAGGTATTCTCTCTCTTAACAGTCATTAACACATCTAGTCAAGTCTTCATTGTAGAGTCATCATCACGGAGTCATAGAGTCATCTTCTTCTTATTGATCATCGAACAGTACTATCTGTCATAGAAAGTTTCTACAGAGTCAGCCCTCTCTCGGCTGGGTGTAAGCCTAGTCCTCAACAAGGTCTTTATCACATCTCGAGCAAGTCATCTTGTAGGAATGGTTCAGGACCTTCTTTACATTGCCACGGCAATAACCTACGTCTCTTACCTTCATCTCGTCTTATCCAAATCATTTGTTTTGTCCTGCACAAAACAAAACAAAGAACAAAGCTTTAGATGCAGACCACCTACATTCTTTCACCATAGTAGTAAGCCAGGCTATTTTCACATCATTAAGACAACCTGCAGCATCTACTATGCGAGAATCGATTAGGAGCACACTCAGTGCATTACGTCTTTGCACGGTCAACCTGTGTTCTACCAGTAAAGGGAGAACTGCCTAGGTGCACCTCTCATGCTTCGTGACCTTATCATCTCAACATGGGAACACATATATAGATATATATATAAGGAATGATGACCAAACAACCTACTACATCAGGGCCTTTTACATTCCAGGTCAACCTCAAGGATTTATTACATCTAAACAATCTGCGTCCAGGATCTTTTATGTTTAGACAACCTTCGGGGCGTATTACATCCAAGTAACCTGCGTACCACGCCAGGTCTCATTTTACACTCGGACAACCCACACGACTTATTACATTCGAGTAACCTATGTACCACGTCAAGTCTCATTTTACACTCAAATAACCTGCCACAAGACTGATTACGTCCAAGGATAACCTGCGAGCTTCGCCAGGACTAATTACAACCGAGGACAACCTACAGGACTGATTACGTCCGAGCATCCTGCTTCACCAGGATTTTTCCTGCTCGGACAACCTGTCTCATTTCACATGTGAGATATTATGCATCAACTATTTCTAGCATAAAAACACATCAGGATTGATTACATCGGAGGATAACCTATGAGCTTCGCTAGGACTTATCCAAGGATAACCTACATGACTGATTACGTTTGAGCATCCTACGAACTTCGCCAGGATGTTACGCTCAAACAACCTGTCTCTCCAGCTATGCTAGAACACATCATTCCCTCTTTCGAGAGATCTCGATCTGGATCACACCAAGTTTTTCTCTGAAGTACTCGAACTTCACTCTCGCTAGAGGCTTGGTCAACACATCGGCTATTTTCTCCTCTGTTGCCACGTACTAGAGCTTCACTGCTCCTCCCTGCACCATATCCTTGATATAGTGGAACTTGATCTCGATGTGCTTTGACTTGTCATGGTACACTTGGTTTTCCGACAGCTTCACGCAACTTTGATTGTCGCAGAAGATACAAGTCACATCCAACTGGAGATCAAATAAGTCAAACAGTAGCTTTCACAACCACACTGCCTCACAACTAGCCGAGCAAGCGGCGACATACTCTGCCTCGGTTGTACTCAGCATCACACATGATTGCTTCCTGCTGAACCAGAAGATCATGCCAGATCCCAAACTGAAGCAGCATCCTAAAGTCCTCTTCTTGTCAGTGGCACTACCTGCCCAATCTGAATCAACATAACCATGTAGGTTAATCTTTTGATTCGCATCATATTTGAGCCCATAATCCATTGTACCTTTTAGGTACCTCAGAACATGCTTTGCAACTATCAGGTGAACATGTCTCGGATCCAACAGGAACTGGCTCAGGGTGTTCACCGTAAAGCATATGTCTGGTCCCGTATTCCTCATATACATCAATGAGCCAATCATCTGACAATACATCGTGACATCAACCAACTTAGATGAAGCATCACTCAGAAGCTTTAAGTTAGATGCCATAGGTGTGGCTATTGCCTTGCAATCCAACATTCTGAATCTCTTCAGAATATCCACTGCATACTTTTCTTGACCAAGGAAAATCCCATCTGCACTCTGCCACACCTCCATGCCTAAGAAGTAGTGCATCATACCTAGGTCTTTCATCTCGAACTCTGTAGCAAGTCTCCTCCTTGCATCTGTAATGAGTTCATCTTCGCCTGTCAAAAACAAGTCATCGACATATAGCAGGAGAATCACAGGTCTTCCGTCTTCCACCTTGAAGTAGAGGTTGGAATCTACATTACTCTTGGTAAAGCCCAAGCTCATGAGGAAGTTATCCATCATGTCGTACCATTTCCTCGGTGCTTGTTTCAATCCATACAAGGCCTTCTTCAATTTGCACACATGGGTCTTCCTGTCATGTGTCTCGAATCCCAATGGTTGTTCCACATACACTTCCTCCTCGACTACACCATTCATGAAAGCCGTCTTGACATCCATCTAGTGTATTTTCCATCTCATAATTGTTGTCAATGCAAGTATGGTCCTAATGGAAGTTGTTATCACATATATAGTAGTTAGGCTACCATATTCTATTTTTTAGACACAGTACATTATTCAGCCAGATCTCTTACATATGAGATGCTGAGATGAGCATTTTTTTATGGATCATGATTATATTTGTGGACTATTGAACTCTCCCATGTCAGGACTGAGTCTCAGGACACTCAGATTTGAGGACCGATGTAGCCATTTATGTTATTTCAAAGCAGTCATGGATGCTTAGTGTTATATTAGTTCTTTCTCATTGGACAAATGGTGTCTCAGATGGATTATATTGCATGGATATGACTCAGCATTTTATATTGTGTTATGGTTATTATTGCTCTTATACTGATTCTTGTGACATGTATTGACTTGTGGTATCATGATCTGGTGGTCATAATTATATGGACTTGGTTGTATCTTATACTATGTATTGATGTCCTTACTCTAACTTTGAAGTTCTTGATCTATACTCATTGGTTTTACCCTCCTTAGGGAGAATAGAGGTAGTCATTCCCACCATTGTTTTGGCTTGCTAGTGTTGGCTCCATCATTCATTGTCTTCACCCATCCATTACCTTCCAGTTTAGTTTTCAACCCGACTGACTTCTTGACTTATGGCATGGAGGACCTCTTTCCTCGCTAAAACTTTTGTTGGACAAGCCTCCTTGTTTATATTGTGTCTCGGCTTTGAGTTGGTGACAAAGCTTGCCTTTGGTAAGTTGGATAATATGCCTAATTCATTCTAGTCGGTTGTCCCGATGTTTGGCACTGTGCAGAACTCCCCTTAGTCACTTGAGATGTTGTTGGCTAAAACTGAAAGCTCATGTACTACCTATATTGAAAGTATTGAATATGCGCCCATGGAAAATGAAAATTGAAAGACTGTGTTTCTTAACATATGTAAAAAAGGGCAAGAGCAATGAAATGCTAAAATACTCCTTGAAGAGTAAAAGAAAAGGTCTAAAAAAGCAATGGTTAAAAATATGCTATATCCAAAAATTGTTGACCTTATTAAAATAAATATGTCTCGGATGAAAGCTGCGATTAGCTGTGCTTTTAAGCACTGGTGAAGTCCCAAAAGGGTCATATAGG
>LPNX010774410.1:158638-174405 GCA_001517045.1 Pseudotsuga menziesii
TAAATCATTCCGATCGGTTGTCCCGATGTTTGGCACTGTGCAGAACTCCCACTAGTCACTTGAGATGTTGTTGTCTAAAATCGAAATCTCATGTACTACCTATATTGAAAGTGTTAGGATATTTAGACACTTAGGAGTTAGTTAAGATCAACTTGTGTAATATATCCGTTAGGTAAAAGTGTGTTTCTTTAGTATGCATTAGTATGNTGACTAAGTTGAATAAGTACTCTCTAAACAACTCACCCATTTGTGAGGCACTGCCATTCCTTGTGTTGTTGTTTGTCTGACATTGGTTATAGTGAGTATTCCCTTTCCTTATCCAAAGTGCCATGATGTTGAGTAGGAAGTCATCATTTGCCTAAGCCTTGTCATTTCCACCCTTCACCCTTCACTAGCAAATTGGCTACAGCTATGAAGTGAGTATAATCTTGAAAGTCTAAGTCTGAGTAATAATAAATAAAGCCTTATATATATAGTGGTTGATGTACCGCCAGTGAAATGAATGCTACTTGTTGTGATTGTTACTTGAATGAGTTGTAGAGCATGTCTTAACCTTTTAACACTTGCAGCGGATGGATATAGTCTGAGTTATTATTGGTGTCTGATTATTCACAGATGGTTATATTGTTTATTGGATATGATTGATGATCAGATAGAGACCCATGAGGGGTATGAGTATACACTTTAGATGGATTTGGACTCTCTGAGTCTAATGAGACAGTTTATTTCCAGTTCCGGGCACTTGCAGATGTGATCAGGCTCATTCTGCCTTTCTGATGCAGTTTTTCTTCATAGGTTGTTATGTCTGAGTAGGGAGATGTTTTAGTTGGATCTCTTAGGGCGTTGTATGGAACATAGGGGTGTAACCACTTGTTTGTACCATAAAACCCCCATCCCAGAAAACCTGGTGGGCTCAGTTTGGCAACGCAGGCACCCTAGGAGGTTGTTTTGGCAGGTTCACGTTTCCCGAGGCAGATTAAAAAAAGATTAAATGGGTATTGAAGAAATCGATTTGGGCTACTGAGGTAAGGAAATGACATGGGATGAGTCATGATGATGAGAGTGATGTCCTCCACACCTTCTCCAGCAATTGCAGCTCCTGATTGGGCCCACACCTATTTTTTGGGCGTTTTTTATTATTTTCTGGAGCTCTTTTTGGAGGCTCACGATTTCCTCAAGGAGGCACAAAAGTCAAAGAATTAAATTCTTATATTATTTATTGTGCCATGGGGACACCCAAAGGGAGTTAGTCAAACACTCCTTGGACCCACCATGTGCTTCCATTTATTTCTTGTTGAGTGGGTTACCTTTTTTGGGTGGGTTAGTCCACTTTGATAAATTATGGTTATATTGATCCATGTATTGTATGTTGAGCTCATCTCAACCATTGATTAGAACATTTCATCTTTTAATCTTAGCCACTCGTTTTGAAAGTGGTTAGGATTTGGTTATGATTGAGGTTCTCTCATTTCTATTCCTGGGAGAGAGCTTCTCATTTGTAAGGGGTCTTTGGCTCTTGGATCTGAATAATAGAAAGACTTTTTCTATGGAAATTTTCTAGATTTGCTTTGCATCTGATGTGCTCAAATGGTGATTAGCTTGTCTTCAGCTTACTAGCATCGTGGAAATTCTCGTGAGATCTATTTTTTTCGTGGCTATCATTGTTTTGTCTACAGGAGGGTGTTTTGACTGGAGCGTTTTTGTAGGGGGACCTCAACTCGCTCGGTTCTCTTCGTCTTGGATCAGGGGGTTTTCATTAGTTTCATTGCAATCTATGATTACTTGATTTTACTGTCTTGTAGCATTCAGTTTCTTTATTTTGTATGTGCAAATCTGATATGGTTGACGTTTGCTCATGCAGGGTAGGGGGCACTTTGATGGCTTGGAGCTTGCATATGCCATAGAAATCACGGGGATCTTCCAAGATTGATCGAGATAGCTAGGATCGTCACTGTTACAGACTTCTACAAGCTTATCTAGGTAAGATCGACAGGTAAGTTCTTCTTTTCTGATCTTATTCCATTGTACCTTGCTGAAATTTAACTATTTTTCTGAAAACTCCTAAACCATAAAAACCTAAAAAATCAAATAATCAGGGAACCGTCCAATCTTTTGCCAAACCATTTCTGGGTTTCATAGATCCGGCCTCCCCCTAACTAAATCAACTGGAACGCTGGTCAAATTCCTCATAGATTGACATAGATCTGATTTTTCAGCAGAAAACTGCATAACCCCCCACTAAAAAAATTGACCTACTAAGGTTTTGAGTTTTTCTAATTTCTGACTTCACAGACGGATAGATCGGGTCTTGGGCAGTCCAAATCAACCCCAACGCTGTCAAGAGGCTCAATAGTTTGACCGCGATCTGAAAAATAGACTGAAACTGCCCTAGCGCCCTCACTGAAAATTGGCCTTTTTCGGAAGTAGGTTTTTCTGAAATCTGACATGATAGGCTGATAGATCGGGTCCCAAGCATCCCAAAACACCCTCAACACTGTGCTAATTCATCTTGGTTTGCCCTAGATCTGAAAAAATCAGTTTTTGGCCTCCTAGCCCCATCATCAGATTTTGACTTTTCTAAATCTAATTTTCCTGCTGCTTTCCTGATTTGGGCTTGTAGATCAGGTCTCCCTGATCTCTTCTCATCCTCAACACTGAGCCATCAAACTTCCGGTACCCCCTAAAGCTTTAGATTTGTCTTCCTAGGCCCTAGCGCTAGCTATCTACTGAGCTGGGTTTCCTGTACCTTGGCTTTTCTTGACCAATTGCTTTCTGGTTTCGTAGATCAAGGTGTTTCCCAAGTGGGTTTCCTGAAACGTTGTCTTACTGCTGACTCCATTGCCCAATGCATACAAAGCACTTATCTCCAAGATAGCGCTGCCCTTAGGCTCTTAACCTTTTCCATCTACCAACATTCACTGATAGCTCAAACACCTTTCATTGAGTTTGATTTCTAGGTACTGGATAGTCCCAACTCTGTTCTTGCTCACCCTGTCATAGTTATGTTTCCCAAGACAGTGGTCATCTCCATCAGTTGCTAGTACCTAAACCCTAGAGCTAGGGTTTCCATTCACCTTGCACCTTAAGTACCCTGAAGCCCCATCTGATCTTCTTATGGTGTCTAGGTTCGATCTCTCCTGTCGGGAGCAGATCCGGGTCTCCCCCATTGTTGTCCTGGACTAGGATAACCTAAAGTAAAGGCTGCCTTGATTGGCGTGACAACCATCCATTTGAGAGTCTAGGCAGTCTTGGTTCCACCCCTTAGTTGCTTGCCCCTCTACCATCCATTCTAGATCCACCTCACGCAGGAAACTACAAGGCGGGTGATAACAGAAGTGTACCTTGCCACGAGTGCAAATGTCTCTTTCATAGTCTATGCCTTCTTTCTGTGAGAAGCCTCGTGCTACAAACCTTACCTTGTATTTCTCGATGCTACCATCTGCAATATGCTTGATCTTGTAGATCCAAGACAAACTTCTCCGGTCTCGGAACTATCTCCCAAACATCATTCTTCATGATCGACTGATATTCCTCAATCATAGCATCCTTCCATTCTTTCTTTTTTGCGGCCTCTTCATAGGTGGAAGGTTCTTTTTCAATGATGTCACGCAGCAAAGCCACATAGCTATTGTAGGGCTTTTCCCTCTTTCTCTCTCTATGTATTTCTTTCAGAGCGCCATACCTTTCAGCTTCTCGTATGAGCTCCCGTGCCCATGTTGCTTTCCTCTTTTGGGAGTCCTTCTCGAGGATTGTCTCTACCGGTTCTTGTGGTTCCGTTATGTCATAATCTTCAGGGTCTTCTGGAATTGCTTCTCCAATTTCCATATCTCGGACTCTCATCTCTTCGGGTTCCTCGACTTCCTGGAAAGGTGTCCTCATGGATCTGAAGTATGCCGAGTCTTCATCAAAGGTTACATCTTTACCGATGTCGATCTTCTTGAATCCTGGGAAGTATATTCGGTAGGCCTTTGATGTATCACTGTATCCTACGAAAATACCCTTCCTCCCAAAAGGATCGAGCTTGGTCCGTTTCTCCTTTGGGATATGTATGTACATCGGGAAACCAAATATTCTCAGATGGCTGACTTCTGGTTTCTCTACTGAGAAAGCCTCTTCAGGAGTCTTGTCGTCAAGTACTCGATGAGGAGTACGGTTCTATACATACACAATTGTTCTTGCTGCATCCGCCCAAAGGTGCATAGGAAGATCCTGGTCATGCAGCATTGCTCTTGTTGCTTCCATGATGGTTCGGTTCTTTCATTTCATAGCCCCATTCTACTGAGGATTGTATGGAGTGCTCAACTCCCTCTTTATCCCGAACTCTTTGCAGAGTTCCTTGAATTCATCTGATGTGAATTCTCCGCCATTATCTGATCGTAGAATCTTGATCTTCCTATCAGTATAGTTCTCGACCAAGGCTTTATATTCCTTGAACTTACTGAAAACTTCACTTTTCCCTTTCAAGAAATATATCCAAGTCTTACGTGAGAAATCATCTATAAAGGAAACATAGTACACATACCCGCTTAATGAGCTAGAAGCATAGTTTTAAAAATCGGGCTAACCAGTTTCGGAACCGGCCGGTTCACTGGTTCGGTACCAAACCAGTTCAAACCAGCAGTAAACCGGATCGGTGATCGGTTAGTTACCGAACCAGCCGGTTGGTAACCGAACCGGTCCGGTCGGTAACCGAACCGGTCCGGTTCGGTAACCAACCGTTCTGACCGGCCGATTTCGAACTTGACCGGCCCGGTTGGCAATTTACTGTTTTTTTTTTTGAACTTTTTTATAAGTTTAAGTTTTAACTTTGTTTTTTATTTTTTTTATATTTTATATTTTACTAACCTATCTACCTAACCTATCCCTAACCTAACTACCCAACCCAACTACAAATAACATCTACCAGTCCCCTTCAAAAGTTCATATTATTTCTTTTATATGGTATATACATGAGCAGATTATAGTACACTTTGTGCCATTTTGATATATTGACTCTTATATGGTATATACATGAGCAGATTTTGGTTATTTTGTCTTCAATGACTTGGAATCATGGATTATAATCTTGAAAATGTTGTTTTTCTTTAAAATTTAAATATTTGATGTATTTTTTAGCAAACCAATTCATTAAATTCAAATCGGCCGATTTATGACCGATTCATTACCGATTCCGATTCCAATTCCAAGTTGACCCTCGACCGATTCCGAGTCCGATTCCGATTTTTAAAACTATGGCTAGAAGACATGGGTAAGGATACATCCGAGTGTACTATCTCCAGTATTCCTGTAGCCTTGCTCTCACTGTTGAGAAATGTCTTATTCGCATTCTTTCTTTGTGCACATCCTTTGCAAATGAGCACCCCCATGACAAAATCAACCTCCTAGCCACACTTTTATGAAATCAACCTCCTAGCCACACTTTTATGACCGTTTGGAATTTTACAATTAACCTATTAAAAATAAGCCTGTAACAACGGAAAAAAAAACAAATTTTTCCGGAAATTAAAAAAAAAACTATGGGGGACTTAGGACATGTTCATAATGACTCAAAATAATGATTAGCATGGTAATATACATTGACACATAGGTTTTAATAACCTCCCAAGGCCTAACTACCAAGGCAATTATTCCAACTTTGGAGGCTTGGGTGAAAAACTCGGAAATTATTAACGATAGATAATTAACAAGGAGAAAACACCATGGAATAATGAATTGATGATTAAGTCCTAGGAAACCAAACCTTTTACATAAAGTCATCATGCTAACTTATTTTATTACAATTCCCCATGGGGTATGAACATGTTAGAAAAAATTAAAAAGGGCCAAAAAAAGGCATGCATGGACTTCTGAACTTGAAATTCCAACAAGTAATTGTTCGTCATTAGCGGCTTAGTTAGAAATCCAACTTAGTGCAACTTAGTTGGTAACCCTGACCAGATAGGTCAAGAATTCAAAACCCAACTCGCTTAAGCTCAAGAACCAACACCAGCAGGTTCTCCTGGCCCAAGATCAAGGCTTCGGCAAGTTTTGTTGCACAACTCAGAGCCGAGACACAAAACAACATGGGATCCATCATGCATACAAGTCAAAGTAGGGAAGATGATCTTCAATCTCATAGGTCTAAGTCAATCATAGGTCATGGGAGGTAAATCAATTATGGATGAATTGGATGGATGGGGACAAGTGATACATGGAACCAGCAAAGTACTAAGGTTTAAAAGTTGTGTAAAGCATGGCATAAGCAATAGTCTTCTACATCAGATTCTTTAATCATTCTCAACACACGTTTAAGGATTAGTATACATATAATATAGGCATAGGTCACCATAATCATCATAGCACAACAAGTCCAAGGTTTTCGTATACATCAAAGAGCAAAATCCTACCAAAGAGCCATAAACCTAATCTCACCATATACCTGTCTATATCTGATATGCCCATCTGTAAACTGTGTACCATATTTGTTGCTCTGCTAGAATGAACTGGGTCACCACTAAAGTTATCTCAAAGGACAAGGAGCTCTCAGTCTTGGTAAGGAAATACTCTGTATCTACTGCTAAAAAAAGGATCTGAATGGGTCATGCTATAATAATGATCCATGTTGCATCCCCATCAATAAGTTTGGCTCAAGGAAAAGAGAAAATCTACATGATGCATCATGGTAGCCTAGCTACAATATATCTGTGATAATAGGATCTTATTGGGAATCCTTCTTGGGTTGTTTGGAATGGAGTAAACATCTCCATGAGGAGGCTACAACCTATCTACAAGCTTGGAGGAGTTGTCCATTTTATTGTGCCCATTGAGTTGTTTTCCAAGTATGTTCACAGTCAAAGAATCAAAACTATCCCTGTTTTTTCCGTTGTAAAAAAGTTTTGAACAAATTTGAAATCTGTATTTCAGTTTTAAGTTTAGATGAAAAATAAATTAAATAGGGTTGCCAACTTGGCATTTTTTGCATTTGCAGATTTGTTCAGCTTTGCATTCACTGTAGCCCTTTGCATTCACTGTAGCCCCCAAAGTGAGATCTATATTGATGTTGTTGATAATAGGATGCGTTAGCCCCTTTTTCGGCAAGGGGTAATATGTTAACCAGATGTCGTTTGTGATCATATAACAAACATCTTTCCCCGAGTTGAGGTATGTGGCTTCCCCATAGATCATTGGTCAAAGGTCCTTCAACATGGCCAGATGGTCCATAATCCCTTGGATGTGCCTAGCCAAAAACAATGCCAGATGTTATATTTGTTGTGATATCTCTAAACCATCATAGACACTTAGAATGTTTTCTTATGACGATATGTTTGCATGGGATGTTAAAAGTATGCTCGTATAGTAATTTATAACATTTAGAACAATTACTCATGTCTTAGTCTAACCTTGATGTATTATGGCTTAGAGGTGTGTTATTCAGAAGGTTAACTTGTACCCTATTGACTAAACCAGCATAGATCCATCTTAAACCCGAATCTATCAAGCACCGAGAGGGATCCAATATCTTGAGGTGTAATTTTTTTTAATCTTAATTTTTTACGCATTCAGGTAAAAATAAATAAATAATTACTCTTCAAAATTTTGTATCCCTCTTTGTGCTTGATAGATCTGTATTTAAGATTGATCTATGTTTTTTATTTTTATATGAGCCAACATGGATTTTTTTCTTAAACTTTTTATTTGGCTTCAAGTTTTTATTTTATGAGCGTAGCCTACTTTTATTTGGTTTTATTACATTTATTTTATGAGCCCGTATGAATTTTTTTAATAATTTTTTATTTTATGAGCCAACATGAATTGTTTTAATTATTTTTTATTTTTGGTAGCATAACGTTAGGAACGTGGCAACATCTCCCCCATACTAGATTGTAGAGCACCTCACTACTCTCGATGCAATTAAGTGAACTCGTCCATTTCATAAGTAACAACCTAAGGTCCCATAACTATTCCCATGTATGAATGCCACAATAAAGCTAAAAGAGTCTAGTACTCGGAAATTGATGCTTCTAAATGTAAATGGAAAAAATTAAAATATGGGAGATACTCCGTTTCCAAAAAGCTAGGTTCCCTTGTCCCAGGTTATCAAAGTCGAATCTAAATCAAAAGGGACTAAGCCAAAGAAAGGGCTAAGAAATGTAAATAAATGAAATATTATAAAAAAAAAGGTCACAAAAAGAGGCGCAAGGATGGATGAGCCCTAATGGCATATCCTTTGAAGGAACGGATGAAAAAGAAACATCTTACACCCTAACTCTTGAAAGTTAGGGGAAAACCTTGTTACCTCCCAAACTAGCTTGTGTGAGTAAAGTCTAAAAGATGTATACTAGCCCAAGGCAAACCAAGGGAAAGGGGACAATGTCACCACACCTATCCCCTCTCACTTTAGGTTGGCTCTTCTCCAACTCAATGGGGAGTGTTCCCTACGATTAAGGTTTACTAGGGAAAAGGAAAATGAGGAGCAAGGTGATTCCAAGAGGGTTTTGTAGCAAACATTTGCAGTATAGACATATACAATAGGTGATGGGAGGATAAGGGAACCCACTTCAAAGGACCAGTGCCAATCCAACCTAGGGGAAAATGGAGTCAATAGGTCGCTAACTTAGAGGGCCTTGTTTTAAAGATCATCTAGAAAGAGTAAGTGCTCCAAGCCTCCAACCTGGCATAGATGTATTTGATGGTTCAAATCGAAGTCACAAGGCTAAGGACAAGTCCCTCCGTTAATTCCTTCGTTAAGTGAAACCCTAAACTAGAGGGGGTTAGATTTCAAAATCTTGACGAGAATTAGTACAAAGAAAAACCTCCCTCTATGCAAGAACTTCAATTGATCCAATCCAATGTGACAATCATGGCCTTCCAATGGCTCAAGAGAAATAACATGGACAATGCTAGCAAATATGATCTCCAATACATAAGCATAAATAGAAAGATAAATGCACACAGTCACAAGAGAGAAACCCTTAGACAATATTTGCTCCAAAGAAAAATATGTCGATAAAGCTCTAAAGGGAGAGAGCTCCAAAGATTCAACCATGAGTTTAAATGAGAAAGAGGCTCCCTTTATATAAGAGAGTAGCCTGACTTAATATACAATATAATATTCATTATTTCCTTGGATCTAGCCTAAAGTGGGGTGAAATAAGACAAAAGACCCACTTAACAACTAAATCCTAACAAGTTACAATAAAATAAAGTGGTCAAAGCCACATGTACAATACATGAGATACATAAGACCCAATGTTATCAAAACCGGACCAGTGGTTGAACCGATCGACCCCAGGACCCGGAACTAGACAAAACCCGGGAAAAAAACCAAATCAAAAAACTGGTTGAACAAAAATACATAAAATATTCATATTTTCAATATATATATATATATATATCCAAATCAAAAAACTGGTTGAGCAAAAATACATAAAATATTCATATTTTCAATATATATATATATATTCAAAATATATATATATATATATATATATATATATATATATAAAGTGTGTGTGTGTGTGTGTGTGTGTGTGTGTGTATTCATGTGCATCCATGTAAATAAAATGTCCGACTGAAAATAAAGTGTATCCGCTGGAAATCAAAGTTTGCTAAAAGGAAAAATGCTAACATATTACACAAATTTACAATCCTTTCTCCAGTGGACAATCAGTGGAGTAGCTCATCTTGAACAAGGTGGTTTCTAGACATAGCCGCTACCAATGGAAATCTATAAAACTCATTCCATTTTTAGGAGTTGAAAAAACAACACAATCTAAAGTGAACAAGGAAATTACATTGTATAACAAAGGAAGAATCAAGATTGAATCTCTCCAAACCTTTCATTCATCAAGGAGGTAAGAAAGCCTCAAGGATGAGGTTGTTTGAGGTCTTCCCATTAGAATTCAATAGTGCCAAAGATGAGGTTCGATATTCATGGAAGAAGATAGTGACATAGAACTAGTAGAATCTAACAAGGCCTAGATGACTGATTATGGAACTATTCTCAAAGTAGAGGAAGCATATGATATTTTTTGGGAAGAGTTTCTAATGTTGTAGCAGAAATATCAGGCTTCAAACTTTAGCGATGTTCAAGTGTTTTCCATTTATGCAAAAGGTTCTCAGGTTGTAGTAGAAAACTCAAACCCCAAACTTTAGTGTTGGTCCAAGTGTTTTTCGTTGTTGCAAGAAGAGGTAAATAACAATTCATTGATCGACATAATTTCTAACAGGAGAGAATACTAAGGAAACAGAACTTGGGAGGAATTTGAGTAAATGAACCTTGCTATTTCAGTATGAACAACCGATTTTGAGAAAAATCAGTCAATTTTGTACTGAACAGGCTGGTTCCTTATTGAACTAGGACAATTTAGTACAAAACCAGCCAAAAATGGTCAAATGTCGTCGGTTGGCCCGAAAAGCTCACGAAACCGGTCGAACCGGCCAATTTTGTCAGTTCCAGGACAGTTCTGATAACATTGATAAGGCCCCTAAATAAGGGGATGTCTCCATCAACCAAGGGAACAAATGCTACGTGATAACGCCATGTGGCCTCCAAAGGCCCTTTCAAAAGGAAAAATATTTGAGAAGCCATGTCCATCACAGGGTAACAAATCCATTAGGACACCAAGCCAACTCAAATGTGTCCACTTGCTCACCATCTTTAGCTTCCAAGAGCGGTTGCTTCACAAGAATGATAGGTCCAAAGGCAAGTTATGCCCATAGTTTTAAAAATTAGTGAAATTGGTTTTGGAATCGGTCGATTCACCAGTTTGATAGAAAACGATCCAAATTGGTTTGTAGATCAGTTCGGTCGATATCGAACCAATCAAATCAGCCGATCTACATAAAAAATCGGTCGAGCTTTTGCACAAGATTTTCATTTTTGGGGGGTTTTCTCCTCATTACCTAGGACATTTTCCTCACTATATGAGAACTTTCCTCATTGTTTAGGACATTTTCCTCATTGGATTGATGAATTTGCTAACTTGCTGGGAGATTTCCTTTGTGGTTGAGCGATGTCTCATCGTGTGGGCTCATGCACCCACCCTTTGGCATCTCTTATATTTAGGTGATAGTATATGGATTCGTTGTTTAATCAATTACAATAGCAACAATGCTCGAATATTAAATGTTGTACATCAATATTGAGTAGTTTCCTATTCAATTATTTAAAAGACACCAAATTGTTGATTGTTGAGAAATAGGGCTCACTCATTGTTGAGATCGTGACAAAGTGACATTCTGAAGAAAAAAAAGTCATTATTATCTCTTTATTGTCATATTGTCTTTGTAGTAGTAGGCTTCTACGGAATCGATCTTTCTATCCATTGTTGAGTTTGTGGGAGGAAACCATTTGGTAATTGCTTCCCTCCTTTGAATATTTTATGTATTTTTTAATAAACCAAGTGATTAAATTCAAATCAGTCGATTCATTACCGATTTTGATTCCGTGTCCGAGTCCGAGTTGACCCTCGACCAATTCCAACTTCGATTCAAATTTTTTAAACTATGGTTATGCCCACATGTAACCCTCTCCAATCTACAAACCCAAAGATATGTCCATATTCCAAAAGAAGCGTCCATTATCCAACAAGCGCGCCTAGGTTAGTGGTCCAAACATTTGAGGAAATTTCAACTCAAAATGGGCCTTTTAACACTAATTCAAATTCCATGTCATCATGTGTTAGCCAATGAAATTGGTTTAAATTTGAAATACCGTATAGGTCTTAAACAATATTTTAATATAAATTTGGGGATAGGTATCATAAAAAAACTACTTTTTTTGTTCGTATTTTTCGACATATCTCCCTGTGTTTTTACTCAAATTTTGATCGAGAGAGCTCCCTGGATGCGAAATTAAATTCCGCATCCAATGAGTACGCACTCGGCATACTTTTGACGGACCGTGCTACCCCAAAAACAAGAAATACCTGAAAAAACGTGATGATGCCGCATCCAACGAGTGCCCACTCGACATACTTTTGACAGACCCTGCTACCCCAAAAACAAGAAATACCTGGAAAAACGTGATGATGCTGCATCCAACAAGTACCCACTCAACATACTTTTGACAGACCCTGCTACCCCAAAAACAAGAAATACCTGAAAAAACGTGATGATGACATCGGCATACTTTTGACGGACCCTGCTACCCCAAAAACAAGAAATACCTGAAAAAACATGATGATGACATCGGCATACTTTTGACGGACCCTGCTACCCCAAAAACAAGAAATACCTGAAAAAACGTGATGATGATACTGCTACCCCAAAAACAAGAAATACCTGAAAAAACGTGATGATGAAACAAGAAATACCTGAAAAAACGTGATGATGATATCATCATCACGTTTTTTCAGGTATTTCTTGTTTTTGGGGTAGCAGGGTCCGTCAAAAGTATGCTGAGTGGGTACTCGTTGGATCCGGCATTATCACGTTTTTTCAAGTATTTATTGTTTTTGGGGTAGTGTTACCATTTAAGTTGTACTTGGTGATTTTTTCAAGTGAGCCTGGTGAACCGGACAAAGATGATTTGTTCGGACTTCAGAAGACCTCCAGACTTGCTTCTGGGAAGTGTTTTTTTATCTACCACATGTTCATACCCCCTTGGGGGAGTCGTAATAAAATGTTCTAGCATGGTAATGTATGTAAAAGACTCAGTCTCTTGGACCATATTTGTCAATCCGATCAGCCCAGAGTGTTTTTCCCCTTGGTTATTATTGGTCGTTGAATAAACGACTGATAATTTTTGAGTTTTTCACTCAATACCTCCAAAGTTGGGGTTGTGGGCTTGGCATTTAGGCCTATTGAGGTTATTGAGTCTGTGTGCCAATGTATAAACATACTAGGCATTATGGTCGAGTCATATGAACATGTGCCTAGTCTCGCTAGGGTTTTTTTTTTTTCCACAAAACTTAGGCTACTTTTTAATAGTCTAATTGGAAAAATTGGTCTTGTAATAAAAGTGGGGTTAAAAGTCAGATTTAATCATGGGGGTGCTCATTTTCTAACTCAGAGCACCCGGTAAACCCATAAACCCACTTTTCCTAGGTTTAAGTGACTTTTCCATCACTCAGGTGAGAAAATCCAAAAAAATCAAATATTGATTAATTTAATTAAAACTTAATTAAATAATGGAGCAAATCCAAATTCCTAAATCAGTGGATTTTGCTCCGATTTGACTGAAGTCGGTCTCATCGGCTTCAGATTGACCAGGAGTTCCCATTTCTTAACTGAAGGCATGATCTGGGCTAAAGAGGAGCTTAACTGGCTCATGCAGATCTAGGGTTGCGCCCTCCTTTCTTTCTCCTCCACACGTCTGGATCAAGCTGGGAGTTGTTTGTTGGTTGGTTCAATTCACTGAGTGAGGTGTCACTCTGATTTGCAGTTCTAGTCCAGTTAGACTTAGTTCATCATCAGATCAGACTCAATTCATCATCAAATCAGTCTCAGATCACCATCAGATCAGGCTCGGCTTGACTCTCTATCAGCTTCAGTCTCTCTTTCAGTCAGGCATGCGGGCCTCTTGGCCAGTCTGGCTATAAATAAAGCAGCTTTTTCCTCTTCCAAGCTAGTTAGAGCTGGGAAGAAAGGCTTGCCATTGCGTAATATTGTATTGATCATCCTTTTGTTGAAATAAAGAGAAGCTTTGGAGGCAAGATGGTGTCATGTTATTATGTGTGGATGAGCATTGCCATGTTTCACTGAGGTAACCTGTATCTGTGTTCATAACTTGCTTATTTTGATATTGTGGATCCAGTGCTAAAAGATTGATAATAAGTTTATTATGATTTTGATAGGAAAGGAATTTGTTAATAAGTTTATTGGCTATCTCTTTTTCTTTTATGCATGTCTAGAGATCTAGATTTAACATGCTTTATAAGATTATATGCATGCTATTCTAATATCTATGTTTATATATTAACCAGATCTCACAAGCAACTTGGCAAGCCTTTGGATTAGTTGCAGGTTCTTAGCTTGGAGAGGGTGCTGATCTAGTTTGCTTCCTCACTTTCTCCAAACTTTCTCAAAGGCATAGTCCCTCGACATTCCACCGAAAAGCTCCACGGTTGATCATTCGGGCACCAAGCCACCTCTTCATTCTTTGTCCTTTTTTATCAACACTTCCTTCGTTACTTGGCTTTTATATTTTAGATCTATTGTTTCAAAGCTGATATCTTTCTAGATCTGAACATATAGGAGTTGCATGCATAGGTTTAGTTTCATTTAAGAAAAAGATCTAGGTCCTTTCTCTTTAAAAACTAGATCTAGCAGTAAAAGTCTTTCATTTTTATAAGCAATTGTAAGGCAAATCAAAAGCTTGTTTAAAGTGAATAGTCTTTCTTTATTGTTAAATCCAGCATCTAAAGTGCACATTGCATTGGCTGCCCCAAAGCTAGCCAAGATCCTCAAGAGGACTTGTCCTCTTGAGTTAATTTTGTCTTTTCTTAAAAGTACTATAACTTAGTCTTTTTCGGTAGTTTTTTGGGGGTTGTCCAAAGACACTTTTAAAGTGTTTTTTGGCACTTTACACTAATTAAATCTTGCTGGTTTTTAGCGGGTCCATCCGAAAAGAGGAAGAGGTGTTGTCCGAAAAGCGATTTTTGGGCCATTCGAAACCCCTCCGGGGTCTCCCCATCTTCCGTAATCATTATTGTTGTACTTTGTAAGCCCTTGGGTTTGTTCAGTATAAGAACCAAGCGGCAGTTTTCAATTAATTTGTTGGTATTTATAACTCTTAATAATAAAAAGAATTACTTCGAGTAGGCTCTTTCGAGCCCGCTCCCCATCCCCCCAGGGGAGATCCTGCATCTTGTGATTTTTGCACTTTTTCACTTTTTTCTAGTTTTGTCTTGTATTGCAGCATTGTATACTTTGAATCATAAGCATTTCAATATCTTTTACAAATTCAAAGTAATCATACTACTTACCCCACGACTTCCCGATTGACCCGAAAGGGGAAAGAGATGCGTGATAGGACTAATTAGATAACCTATGAGTTGTGTTTTGATGTTTGTTTTATTTTGTTTATTTCTTATCATCTAAAATTAACCCCTCCTCGCTTTTTCGATTGAGGTCCACTTGGACCGAAAGAGATTCCTGGAAGTTCTCCTTTTTTTTAACAAAGAACACAGCTTAAAATCCTTAAAAAGATTATCAAGGCTCCGGTGTGTATGCTTTGCACTTGGTTGCGGTTCATCTAATCAGACAAGCTGCATCAAAAGCAACGCGAGTGACTAGAATAATTAGGATTCACTTTCCCCAATTAACCACCTCAGGCGAAAATCCAACGCCTCGATTGAACCGTAAACGGTGGCAAAATACCCAAAGAAAGTGGGAACTACTGGACAGTGACCTCAAGGCGTCGATCTCTATTACATCTTAGCGGGTGTATTATGAACACAGTCTCAGAGACTCCATTCAGCCCACACATTCCTTGCGGGTAGCCGTAGCGGTTGTTACTTTTGGACATACTCCAAGTACCCCCTAGGTATATCTGGAGTCCCCCTGCCTAATTTAATTCACTCATCATACATTAACTTAAAATTTGACCAAGAGCACTTGCAACACCCATTTGTATTTCAACAGCAATCTCATTTGTGGACTCCATTATTGGCACTAATCTATTTGATATTATCATATGTTTCTGCATTACTGCTCTATGTCACATGGTTCGAGTTCGAATTCTAGTTCGACGACCTTGAAATTCGATTCGAATTCGATTTTTTTTATGAAGTTCGGGATGAGGTTCGGCATTAGGTTCGCCAATATAAAAAATTTCATATATA
>LPNX010774410.1:185138-203203 GCA_001517045.1 Pseudotsuga menziesii
AATCTTATTTATGTACTTCTTCTACTGCTGGTTATCATTTCAAGTGTTCATCTATCTGTTGGTTTAAAGATCTAAGTTTTGTTTAAAGAGGAAGAAAAGTAAAAGAACAGTAAACACTTTGCTCGAATATATATATGCTTGAAAAACTAACAAATCTAGGTGTCACACAGAGTGTGAGATAAAAGCATTAGTAACTCTCTTGGTTTATGATGATGTACTTTTGGAATTAAAAGGACCACAAGTAATGACCACAGGGGCACTTGGAAAAAGGATAAAGTCAAAAGTGAAAAATACATAAGGACTTTTGGACCACATGAAAAGGACCACAGGTGAAAGTCAAAGATAAATAAGGACTTTTGGTAAAAGTCAAAAATACTTAAAAAACCTTTTTGGTAAGAAGGTAAAAGTGAAATTAGAAAAAAAATAAAACATTATTATTTTATCTTCTCTAATTTTGGTCCACTTACAGGTGACTTAAGGCTATAAAAGAAGATCAAGTCAATTCATTATTACACACACTTGCTCTCATAAGTACAGTTGCTCAAGGTTGAAGAAAGAAGATTCTGTGATTCTGCCCTAGCATGGATGAGTCTAGCTAGGGCATCATCATCCTCCATTGACGACAAACCCTAAGCTAGGGTTTCTTATCTTTTATGTCTTAAGGGTTTTACCAAACCCTCATCTTCAACCATTTTTTAGATATAGGGCAGCCATCTTCAGATCTGGGCAACCAAGTTCATATCTAGGGCAGCCACCTTCAGATCTTCAGATCTGGGCAGCCAAGTTTAGATCTAGGGCAGCCACCTTCAGATCTTCAGATCCGGGCAACCATTCTCCAGATCCGAGCAGCCACAATTCAGATCCGGGTAGACACCTTCTTTACGGGCAGTCTTCTTTCCATTTTTGGACAAATCTGATATTTTTGGACATATCTGATATTTTTGGGCAGATCTGATATTTTTGCGCAGACTGTTGTTTTGGCCAGTACTGATCTTTCCCAATCAAATCTGGAAATTTCAGTTAGTAGGGTTTCAAATCCTTGCTCTAATTTTTACTGAGAAAATCTTACTGTAAATTGTGGTTTAACCCAGATTGGGGTTTGAGGAGCTTTTTGAAAAATTTCCTAAGTCATCTCATTTAAAAGATGAGCTACTAATGCTTTTGGGGGGGTTTGTCCTTTGAAGGTTTCCCCAGTGAAAAACTCCTATGTCCATTGTGCTGATGTGATGAATGTTATTTTACTGCACTTGTTATTTGTTTAAGTTAATCTACAAATTTTTAAGTATTTCTACTAATGCTAAAATTCAACAAACAAGGCAACACCAATCATCATGTCCATCATGAGATCATGAGCATGTACAATATTATCAAACAATTGCCAAGCATGGCAAGTCTTCCCACAAGCCTCTTCTATCCAAGATTGGATAGGGCTTGTATAAACATCATCGACATGAGGCTGCCAGTAATAAGCTGCAAAATCTTCAATAATATCCTCAAGAGAAAGAGTTTTAGGATCCTCCAACATCACAATAATATTTTCAGCTTGGCATGAAGAAAAAATTCTGAACATGGAAATGGAATTTTGCCCCAAGTTACATTGCTGGAAATGGAATTTTGCCACAAGTTGCAATGCTGAAATTGACTAAAACAATTACTAATTTGTTTATCTTGCTGTACAACAACATTTCCAGAATGCAAAAACAAATTCCGATGTGCAAAACTAAATGAAATTTCTAAAATTTGAGGAGAAGAGGGCTGGAAAATATATGCAACAAAACTCTGCTCTACTGTCTCAATTGCAGCCTCAAAAATGGACTCAAGGCTGATCTTTCACCACCAAATGCATCCAAAAACATAGGGTTTCTACGCTGGAAAATTTCTGCAATAACATCATAACCAAACTGCCCCAAATCATGAGAGAAATATGCACAAGCCGGGTCAAAAAATGGTGGAAAGTGACCTATAACCAAAAAATATTCTCCAGTGAGCGATCTATAAACAAAAAGAAAATCCCTTTCTTTAATTGTCAATAGTATTAGTAATTGTCGGCAACAATCAATCTTCAATTTGCAGAAGATCTTTCCAAACTTTAAAATGGCGAGAAGCCAAATGTGTTCAAAGACCCTGAAAACATGAGTGTGGCCAAAAGCCAGGTCAGACAAACTCTAAAAAGATGTGTCCAAAGGTCGGATCAGCATTAAGCTCTGATACCAAAAGAAACGAACAGAAATTCATTTCCCAAATGTGAACATAGCCTAACTACTGAATATCCAATTTAGCAGGGACAAGTCAAAATCCATAAAGGACAGTATATATATATATATATATATATATATATATATATATATATATTTATTGTATAATGAATAAGAGATGTGATTACATTGCCATGGGATGGTATATACTTATATATGCATTGACTGATCACCATGGATAAACGGTCATGCCCTTTCATTAAGTCATGTCATTTCATTAATTAATTAATTAGTTGTTATTATTATTATTATTATTAATTGATGCTTATTTATGTCTATTACATTACTATAAATTATCATATTATGAATCAGACATCTAATACATTTTTATCCTCACTTATAATCTATGGTTATCATTTTCAATATCAATTTCTCAACCTGATAACCTGAACAACAAGCTCCTAGTTCATAGAAAAAATAATTTCTTAAACATGTAAAGTAGGTTAATGTACCTCATGAAGTTGTTCTTGCTTGCCAAGATTCTTCACCCTATATGCTTGATTGCTGGGCTTAAAATGACGTCTCAAAAGTTTGATGTCTCGTGTCAAGAGTATCCTTCTCTCTTCTTGTGCTTGTTCTATCAATTGCCTGAAAACATAAATGTTAAGCCAGATCTGTTCAGGAACATCATACCCATAGCACAAGAGAATCTAGAACGACAGTAAATCATTTCCTTATTTTGATTGTCCAGCTTAGGAAAATCATTTCCTTAATTTGATTGGCCAGCTTAGGAAACATTAGAGACATGAATGAAATCTGTATATATTGTAGAGTAAAAGATAAATCTGTGCTAATGGTCATTTGTCTTTCCATAACAAAAGAACATTATTGAAGTGGTTAGTCATAAATGATACATGCTTCTTTCCCCTAGAACTTGATTTATGAAGTGTAATGCTAGACAAGGACCTTGGTTCAGCCTTCTTTACAGATGGAGTCGCGGCATCAATACCAACACAGCGAAGCTGTTTTGCCAAACCTTCAATCTACACAGCATATCCATGAGCTATCCCAGAATATCTCTCGCGTGTTCTAAGAACTAAAAATTTCTAAACTGTACAAAGAAGAAAAGGTCATAGGTTGATGACTAATTTTCCATTGCTTTCAATAATACTATTTATTTTATATGCTCAGGTAACCTAAAGTTTGAAGTTAAATTTGAAGTACGATTTTAAAAATACAAACAACTGACCATAACATCACAGAGAAATCTAGGAACTCCATCGCCACCAAGTAAAGGATCCCATGGTGGAGGTCCTTGCCATTCACTATAGCTTTCTATCTGTTCTGTTTTACACTTCTCAGTTGTTCGTGATCGTCGACTCCTTCCCTTCCGGCTACCTGACTTTGCTTTAGTTTCACATTCACTCAACAAAATCCTCTCGCCAAGAATTTGTGCAATATTTAAAACTGGGTCACAGAAAGAAATTCCCTTTCTTCTTACATAATTTGCACGCAATACAGTAATTGAAGCCATTAATAACTGCCCCTTTAAAGTTGCATTAACTATGTCTACAGCATTTCCAAGCGTTGGCCTCAAGACGTTCTCATTGCCATCAAATTCTTGTGACATGAGTAATTCTTTCAATCCAACAATTGCAGTAGAGAAGCCCGGGCTAGTTGCCTCAGTTCCAGCTTGACCTGCATATATAAGAAACGCAGTTAATCTGTTATTTCTGTTGAATCTACAAAAATTATGATTGAAAGAGATGCATAAAACAAAACATCCATGTACATTTCAGAATAGTATTAACCTATACTATGGGCGTTGCAGCTATGTCTCTGTTTTAGTTATAACACGTCACGTCTACGGTCTCATTATGAGCTTATTTGTGTACCAAATTGACCACAACACATCACATCTCATTACCTGGTTGCTTGCATGTCAAACTAGCAGCCATCAAGAATTCTTCTCTTGATGATGATCTTAAAGCTAAGCTAACCCCTAAAAATTGAGTTGTGCCAAGAATTTATGGGTTACCTAAAATTCACAAAGAAGGTTGGCCATTGAGACCCGTAGTAAATACTATTGGCTCTCCCACTTATAAGCTAGCTAAGTACCTCACTCAGAAGCTCAGAAATCTAGCTGGTCAGACCACAACACATCACTTCTACGGTCTCATTATGACCTTATTTGTGTACCAAATTGACCACACCACATCACATCGCATTACCTGGTTGTTTGCATGTCAAACTAGCAGCCATCAAAAATTCTTCTCTTGATGATGATCTTAAAGCTAAGCTAACCCCTAAAAATTGTGTTGTGCCAAGAATTTATGGGTTACCTAAAATTCACAAAGTAGGTTGGCCATTGAGACCCATAGTAAATACTATTGGTTCTCCCACTTATAAGCGAGCTAAGTACCTCACTCGGAAGCTCAGAAATCTAGCTGGTCAGACTCATTCTTCTGTTAAGGATTCTACTAACATGGTCGATGAATTAAAAATCACAATCTTCTTGTCAATTGTGACGTCCATAATTATGGAAAAAGAAAGCTTCGATAAGCCATTGAATTTGAGCTGCTGGAACATTACAATCTCAATAGAGATAAAGGCCTTTAAAATCAATGACGCTTGGAAACCTGTTATTCACAATATAGCATCAGGACATTAAAATCTAATTCCCCTTAGTTTATTAATCCTTAAATCTAAAAAAGAAATTATATTAATTAAGTCATCATAATAAGTATATAAAAATAAATTAAAAATAAATCTCACTTTATTTATACATCCTTAAAAATTTTAATTCTTTTTCATTTTATATTTACTAAGTCATCATAATAAGTATATATACTTTTATATAACTCTTTAAATCTTATCATTTAAAAAAATTTAGGTCATCCCAACAAAGCTTTTTAAGCCTATTCAATCTTTTCATACCTTAAGCTCTTTCTTCTTTTCTTATATTAATCTTCTAGAGAATATTTATGTCATCTTATTAAATCATTTTCTCTTTATTATTATCATTTATAAATTAAATCTCTAAAAAAAAATATTTTAAGGCATTCTCATAATGATTCTCTTTTCCCCTAATTTTTAAATTATCTATTAAATCATATTTTTCCAATTCTCGTTCATCTTAACTTCTATAATTCTTAATTTTTAAATCATCATTATTAAATTATATTTTTCCCATTCTCTTTAATCTTAACTTTTATAATTCTTAAAAATAATTTTCTTAAAGGCTTCCTTAAAAGCTTTTATTTCTCTTTAATCTTATCACTAATTTCTGTAATCAATTTTATATATGCTTTTATTTTTTTGTCATCATTTTAATTATTTTAATCTCTTTATTCATATCTTTTAAAAGTTATAATTTAACTATTAAAATCCCTTTAAAAATTTAGTAATAGTTTCCCTTAGGTTATTATTCTTAAAGAATTTATTAAAAACTTTAAAATTTTCAAATTCTAATTGTCATTATGATAGTTTTCGTCCTTGTCGGTTTAATTATCCTTCTTTCAATCTGCATTTATTTCGCTTCCTATTCTCTTCTCTCATTCATCTATCTTCCTCCTAATGATGGTTTGAGCTTAAATCGAAATCGAAACCGAAACCGGTTGAGGATGCTTCATTCCAGAACGTAGTTTCCTCCTCCTTTCTTCAATTGAAGGATCATACAAAACTAACAATGAAGTTGCAAAGTGCAACAATAAAACAAAGGAGGATTATTTGTTTTGAGTGATCAATCTTCAATGCAAGATGGAATTGAAGAAGGTTTAACTCAGCATAAATTGTTGTCCAAGCAGTTTGGGAATTCAAAGAATTCAGGAACTTGGGAATTTAAAAGATTCAAGAATTCAGGGATTTACCCTTACGAGAGTGATGAGACAGCATGATCAGGTACCTGCAGGGTTCCATATCCGTAGAGATAAACTACAATAACGCCACATTATAGGTGGCTTTAATATTTAATAATGATAGCTTTTAAGTTTAATAGATGTCAATAAGAAAAGGCAATTAATTCATGTAACTACCTACTAGCAAGATCAATTTCACAACAAGACAATGTATTTGCATACCATATAGCACAACTATAATAGAGCTAGTCATCCATCCATGGGACATACTTCATTTGAAAGGTGTTGTGAATTCTGGCATCTTGCTCTTAATGAAATTCTTCTCGTTGCTCTGCCCATGCCTTCTACTACACATGAACAAGGGAACATGACAAAGCCTCATCATTTATTCGCCAAAAATACATGCAAAGGTACACAAAATCCGGATCAAATTCACAGTACAAAGAAAATTATGATCAACATCAAGTTGCTCGTCAATTAGATGTTGACAATTGGATATTGTTTCCATTGATGAGGAAATGTTTCAAAATGCATAGCACCATAAGCTCGGGCCAAATCAATATGAGATTCACGCCATTACTCAAGTCGTTGGCTTCCTCACCATTTGTTTGCATTCACCAACTCCTGTGAAGGGAGCAGCGGAGGCTTGAGCATGTAGGCACGCAGAAGGGAGTAGCGGAGGCTTGAGCATGTAGGAAGGCAGAAGGGTGCGAAGCAAGGGAATATGGGAGTGTGGAGAAGGGGGAATAGAAAGAAGCGCAGGATGGTGGAGATGTCGAAGCTGTGGAGGTTGTGGATAGCAGTTCAGGTAGGAGAGGAGGGAAAAAGGGAGAGACACACAGAAGAGCCGAATCCGAGCTCTAGTGAACTAGGGCTTGGATCAGGGGTTTATGAGATGTGAAATTTGATCCAAGTTCAAAACAAAAGTGACCTATAAGCCTATTACTAGATCCGGGATCCTGGTACTAGCAAAAGATGAAGATATCCTCTGCCTTGAGAAACATGACCAATGCAGGGAGGGGAAGAACAGGATTGGGGCTATCTAGTACCACGGGGTGAACTCAAAAGAAGGTATGACAGTGTCCAAGCACCTGAGCCACAAGGAAAAGATCAAATCGCAAGAGAAGGAGGCAACATGAGGGGTAGCACTAGGGCTTAGAGAACAGTGCCTTGGGATTTGGGCCAAATGGAGTCATTTTAGCAAAACATTTTTGAAGACCCACTTAGGGTTTGACCCGATCTACAAAACCTAGAAATGGTTTGCCCCGAGATCAAGCGGTTTGATCCATAATATTTTTTATTTTTTAATATTTAGGGTTTTAACATGAAAATAAAGATGTCAATGGATTGAGATCTAGAAAAGAAGCATCAACCTGTAGATCTTACCTGGAAAACCTTGTAGATGCCTTGATGATGATGATCTATGCCGTCCCGATCAATTTGTGAAGATTTGAGGAAGCTTCTATGTAAAACAATTTGCCCAAGGAAGCCAATGCACCCTCTCTCCTGCACAACAAACGTCAACCATTTCAGATTTGATGCGTCAAGAAAGAAGATCAAATGCTATAGAAAAATAGCAAGATGAAATCGTAGATCACAATGATGCTAATGAAAACCCCCTAATACAAGCGAAGCCAATCCAAGCGAGTTGAGGAGCCCTTGCAAAAACACCCAAGTTGAAGTCGCCCTCCTGTAGACAAAACAAGGTTTCCAAAAAAATATAGATCTCACAACAAATACCCAAATGCTAGGAAGCAATAGACTTTCCAATCACCATCAATAGACTTTCCAATCACCATCGAAGAACACCAGATGCAATGGAGATCCAAAAAATTTCCACAAGAATAGTTTTTCTATCATCCAGATCCCAGAGCCAAAGACCCCTGGCGAATGAGAAGCTCTCTCCTTTAAATAGGAATGAGAGAACCAAAATCATAACCACTTTTCAAATGGGTGGCTAAGATTAAAAGATTAAAATGTTCTAATCAACGGTTGAGATGAGCTCAACATAGAGTACATGGATCAATACAATAATATAATATAAAAATGGACCAAATCACCCTAAGAGAGAGGATCCCACTCAATAAAAAATAAATAAAGCTCATGGTGGATCCAGGGAGTGTTAACTAACTCTCCTAGTGTGTCCCCATGGCACAATAAAATAATATAATTTTTTAAATGCCAAAATAGTGCCTTTCTGAGGAAATCGTGAGCCTCCAAAAGCTCCAGAAAATAATAAATCATGCCGAAAAGATGGACGTGGGTCCATCCAAGTGCTGAAACTGCTGGAAGAGGAGTGGAATACATCACTCTAATCATCAAAACTCATCCCATGCTATTTCCTTGCCTCAGTATCCCAAATCGAATTCTTCAGTAGCCATTTTAATTATTTTAATTCTGCCTCGGGAAACGTGATATGCCCAAAACTGCTTCCTAGGGTGCCTGCGTTAACTAACTGAGCCCACCAAGCTCTCTGGGAGGGAGGTAATATGGTAAAAACAAGTGGCTGGACCACCCCCTCCTCATACAGCACCCTAGGAGAAACCATCAGATGATCTCTCTCTGTCTTGACAGGCCATTCAGCATGGCAAAACTGCTCCAGAATTGTAAACTGAGCCAAATCATCCCTGTAACTGCCCAGAATTGAAAGCAAGTTATCTCATTGGACTCAAGGAGTCCAAATCCATCTAAGGTGCATACTCATACACCCTACAGATTTCTGCATAATCAAGAATAATATCCAATATGCCCAAATAGATAAAATAGTAATCTGTAAATGATCAATAATATGACCCAGGCTAACATCCATCCACTGCAAGTGTTTAAAGGTTAAGACATGCTCTACAAATCATTCAAATAACAATTATAACAAGTAGCAATCATTTCACTGGCGATCTATCAACCAAATATAGAGTTTCATTAATTAACTATAACTTGGACCAGACTTTCAAGACCATATTCACTTCATAGTTGTAATCAATTTGATAGTGAAGGGTGAAGGCTAAAATCAAAAGGCTAGGCTGAAGGGTGACTACCAACTCAACACTGCAACACTTTGGATATGGAAAGGGGATACTCACTCTAGCATATGCAGGACAAGCAACAACACAGGGGATGGCAGTGTCTCGCAAATGGATAAGTTACATTCAAAGGTGCTTATTCACCTTGACAAATGCCCACAATCCAAATCAATACAAGTGAGGCCAGCAATCTTTAGATATAACTTTTAGGAGCCATTGCTTTTTGGGCCTTTGATTTTCCATAGCCTTGGTCCACGTATTTATTACACAGATTTTATTATTGAGGCTTCATGCATTCATGTATGTTTAAAAACACTACTTTTCATGAATGTTTTAAGATATTCATTTCAATGTAATTCAAAGCCAATTTCATTAGGCTTGCCTTGCATTCATGTATGTTTAAAAACACTATTTTTCATGAATGGGCTTTTTCAATAAGTATTCATTCATTTCCAAATTCATAGTATTGATGGCAGCGCTACTTGTTTCAGATTTAGCCAACACAACCTAGGCAACTCAGAGCCGAGACACAAATAAACAAGGAAGCTTGTCCAACAAAAAGGCTCTAGTGGGGAAAGTCCTCCATGCCACAAGTCAAGTAGTAAGTCGGGTTGGAAACACAACTGGAAGGTAATGGATGAGTGGAGACAGTGAACCATGAAACCAACACTAGCAAGCCAAAGTATGGTGGGAATGACTACCTCTATTCTCCCTAAGGAGGATAAAACCAATGAGTATGGCTCAAGAAATTTTAGGTCTAAGTAGGGACATACATAATATCAATTCGTCCAAGTCCACATATTTATATGACCGCCAGATCATGACACTAGATGCTAAGACATGTCACAAGAACGAGTATAAGAGCAATAATAACCATAACACAAGATAACATATGTTGGGTCATACACATGTAAATAAATAATCTGAACCAACATCTGTCCAATGATAAGCTACTAATGCAACTCTGGGCACTACTGACTGTTCTGCAAATGGCTAAATGACTACATCAGTCCTCAAATCTGAGTGTCCTAAGACTCAGTCATGGCATGGGAGAGTACTATAGTCCATCATCAAATAATGATCCATCATAAATGCTCATCTCAACATCTCATGTGTAAGGGAACTGGCTGAAAAAGTGTACTGAAATCTGAAAAATAGAATATGGTAGCCCGGCTACTATATATGTGAAAACAAAGCCTACACAATTAGTAGCTTGTTCGTTCTTGTTGCCACTATGATGATCTTGATGCCCTTGTGGTTTGGGTCTTGGCACCCACATCGATGATGCTCTTGTATATGGTAAAATAGACCTTGAAGACTTGACGACTTTTTTCTTGTTAATGAAGATCATTGAAGCCCTTATACTTGCATGGAAATAATGGTTCCCTTGAATATGGAGGTTTAGAATCCATCATATGGTGATGATGATAACCTTGAAGAAGCCCTCACACTCATATCACTTGAGTATGGAGCACTCTTGCATGATGGTTTGACAACCCTTAAAATTGGTATATGAAGTTCACAATACTACAACCTTACATGGAACCCTTGTAGTATTGTGAAAGTAATAATTGCTTTGTGTTGCCGCCTTTCACACACCTGGGTTACGTGGCAGAAATCTTCAAGCCACTCGGTGTGTCCCTAGGGGCAAGTCTTGAGTCAAGGCTATCACCTTGTTCTTAACTCCTCCGTTTAGGCTCAACTCCTAACAAAGCCAAGGGGGGTAGACCCTATTAAGTTCCTAAGGCTAACTACTTAGTGTGATGGTGTTATATTGATTAAGTTGTTTAGGAGCTTTGAAATTAACCAGTGGAAACAAAAGATAACAAGATGCAAGATTTAAAGCATATAAGCACAGTAATGACACTCAATATATATATAATCGAAATAAATAAATCACCAGTGCCTTAAATGGAGTCAACAGAGAAAATAATGTGCTTGCATGCACTTGAAATAATGTTTTGCAAATGTCTCTTGGTAGATTTTAAATTAATGTGGAATGTGAATGAATTAAATTAGGCGAAAAGGGGACTCCAGATATACCCGAGGGGTACTTGGAGTATGTCCAAAAGTGAACTTTCACGGCTACCCGCAAGGTGTTTATGGGTTGGAATGGAGTCTCAAAGACTATTGTTCATAATGCACCCGTCAGGGTGTGACAGAGATCAGCGCCTCGAGGTCACTTTCCAGTTGTTCCCACTCCTTTGGGTATTTTTCCACCGCTTACAGTTTGTTCGAGGCGTTGGATTTTCACCTGATGGTTTGTCAATTTGGGAGGTGAAGACTAATTAATCTAGTCACTCAAGTGCTTTTGATGCAGCTTGACAGATCGGATGAACCGCAGCGAAGTACAGAGCATAAACACTGGAGTCTTTGTTACTTTTAATAAATTTTAAAGATGGTGTTTTTGTTAAAAAGAAAACCCTCCAGGAACCTCTTTCGGTCCAAGTGGACCTCAATCGGGGAATCAAGGAGGGGTTAATTTTATTATGATTACTAAAACAAATGATGATAGCAGATGAAGCATAAACAGATAAGCAAACCACAATTTTCTAATTAAACTACCACGACCCTTTCTTCACCTTTCGGCTCAAAAAGGGGCTCGTGGGGTAAGTATTAAAATTACTTTGAAACAACCAGATATGGTATATGAAAATGATTATAAGTCAAAGTATACTTCCCTGCATACTATAACTACACTAGATTGAAAACAGAAGAACAAAAAGTAAAAATGACACAGACGCAACTCCCCCCAGGGGGGATGGTGAATTCGAAAAGACTTTTCTTTTTATTAGCAGTGATTACAATATCAAGAACTGAAATTAATCCTACTTGGTCCTTATATGGAATGAGACCAAAGGTTTACAAATTGCAAAAAATTGCAATTTTGGGAAGACGGAGACCCCCTGGGGGGTTTCGAATTGTAATATCCCAAATCCCGATATTTTCTATTTCTAAGCAAATATGATGATACAACTAGGCATGCAAACTGCCGGGAAAAAATCCCTATTTTATAGCAAAAATTAGGGTTAGGGTTTGTGAGATAGAATGAACACTTACCACTGATACGCCAGCTAGACTGCTCCTGAGAGAGTATGCAAGCACCAAGAACTGAATCAGAGATGGGCAGATATCTTCCGCTTCCGGTGAAACCCCAGCAGCAAGAACCCAAGTCAAAAAAGGGTGACGTTTTTAGTGAAGGAGGTGTCCGATGACGCTGCCGATTTGCAGGACTGATAGCCTTCCCATGCCGGAGAGAATGTCTGGTACATGTGGAGTTTCTGAGGTCTCTAGGCAGGACAGCGACTTGCTCCAGAGAGGCAGCTGCTCACGCCCCTTTAATCCCGAAATAGCTGGTAACTATTCCGGATGAGCACGGACGGATCTGATAATCACCGGGTACCGAAGTATGATGCTGATGGCTGGAGCCTTGAGTATACTAAATCCCCAACCTCAAAGCTCCACTCAATCCTGTGTTTGTCGGCATACAACTTCTGTTGATTTTGGGCTGTTTGTAAATTCTCCTTCAATATTTTCAGAATGTCCTGACTGTCCTGTCTCCAATCCTTAGCCTTAGGAGCCCTACTATCTCCAAATGCCAAATCTGCATAGTCCAAGGCCTCGTAACCATATAATGCCTTAAAAGGAGTCATCCTAATAGACATGTGATAGGTATTATTGTAGCAATACTCCCCTAGGTGTAGCCATTTGATCCAGGTTCGCTACTGCCCTGCTACATAGTTCCTCAAATATCCTTCGATCCACTTGTTGACTATCTTCGTTTTCCCGTCACTCTGGGGATGATAACTCGTACTAGTAGCCAGTTCGGTCCCCACCAATCTGAATAGTTCCTGCCAGAAGGCACCCGTGAATCTGCTATCCCGATCACTGACAATGGTCTTAGGTAACCCGTGTAACCTGAAGATCTCCCTGAAGAATAACTCAGCTACTTCAGTTGCCGAGTAGTCTGATGATATCGAGAAGAAATGTGCAAACTTGGTCAGTCTGTTAACTACTACATATAAACAATCTCGCCCTTGGACCTTGGGCAATCCTGAAATAAAGTCCATGGAGATGCTTTCCCACTTCTGTTCTGGAATCGGTAGTGGCTGGAGTAACCCTGCTGGATGGGTGTTCTCAATCTTGTTGTGCTGACAGATGCTACATTCCCGGACATGCTGCATAATTTCCCCCTTGAGGCCCTTCCATGAGAACCTCTCTCTGATCTGCCTGTAGGTCTTTAAGAAACCTTGATGCCCTGATAAAGGAGAATCATGAGCTGCCTGAATGATATTTTTCCTCAATGTGGATTCTGGAACGAGCTATATCATGTTTTTGTAATAGATGATGTCATCAACAATCCTGTACCTGTCATCCTGAATTTGCCCGTCCAATATGTTACCGACTAGGCTGCACCTAGTTGGACTTTCAGTGAGCCGCCAGTGATGAACAAGATACTTGTTCATATTCAGAGTTCAGAAGTCCTTTCAGGCTTCCATGACCGTTTTATTTTTTGTAACACATGTTCATACCCCCTTGGGGAAATTGTAAAAAATGCCCTAGCATTTAATTTTTTATAAAAGGCTGGGCTTCCCAAACTTGAGCATCAAGCCGACTAGCCCAGAGTGTTTTTTCCCTTGGTTATTATTGGTTGTTGAACAAACGACTAATAATTTCTGAGTTTTTCACTCACACCTCCAAAGCTGGGGTAGTCATCTTGGTGTTTCGGCCTAGGGAGGTTATTAGAGCCTTCGTGTCGGTGTTTTTCACCATGCTAGGCATTCGAATTGAGTCATATGGACATGTACTAGGTCCCCCTAGATTTTCATCAGTTTCCGCAAAAAAATAATTTTTTCCGTTTTTTTAAGCCATTTTTTAATGGTTTAATTAAAAAACTTCAGATTGTAATAAAAGTCAGATACGGAGTCCGTTTCTGACGTGGAGACACTCGTTTTCACACCCGGAGCGTCCACTTTACCCATGGGACCACTTTCTACATCAGTCGGACAGCCGGAGCACCCTGTGAGGCATTATTTGGCTTAAAATGCATTAAAATAGCATTTTAATGTTAAATTATGACAAAGTGGCATAAAGGACAAAGTTGGAAAAAGTCAAAGTATATATTAAAACATATTGGGGTGACATGGCATTATTTGTCTCCATGTTGGTGACATCATATTAAGAAGAAAGCGTCATTTTAATTGGCATATTCACTTACCACTTTACACCATGGTTCTAAACTCACGTTTCTTCACCATGCGAGTTGTTCAAAGCTCATGGTATGGCCCACTTTGTTGACTAGTGAGTGGTGGTATCACTCATCATATAATATTTTTTTTACCATATGATATTTAAGATTTGGTGGATGACGTCAAGTTAGTGGAATCATGAGAGGTTGGTTCATGAGTTGTGCTAGCTAAGTGAGTGGACCTCCTTGTATCCATGTCACATTTAAAAAATCTTTGGTTGGTTGTAATAAGGTTTTCCATACATCAATATATTCAAAACGTATATTTTATTGGTGGAGCTAATATCATGTGGACCGTACGGAGAAAGGGTGACGTCAAAATGG
Source organism: Pseudotsuga menziesii (assembly GCA_001517045.1). Lineage (NCBI taxonomy): Eukaryota > Viridiplantae > Streptophyta > Pinopsida > Pinales > Pinaceae > Pseudotsuga > Pseudotsuga menziesii. The sequence goes on from LPNX010774410.1 coordinate 199,783, forward strand.
GGTGAAATGATAAGCATGTTTTGTGGGTTGCGCCAACTAAGAGAGTGGACCCCTCTTTACCCGCTTCATCTAAGCTTTAATTCGTTTCCTAATGTTATCGTAAGTCAAAGCTTTGATACAAGCGTTTGATTTTCTTTGTGAGACTATCTCACGCATGGAGGAGCCGTACACTCACGCGTGGGTAATGAATGGCATCTTCTTCAGTCTTATTCATTGGTTGGTGTGTGCTGGAAATTTGTGATTCGTTGAGGGAGTTTGGTGAGAGAGGTGCCAATCACCCCCTCTATTCAAGCTCAGTTAAACTCTGACTTCTTCTTCAGTATTGATGAGACCCCCCTGGGTCTCTCTTTTCTTATATAAGCTGGTCTCTTCTCCTTTGTAGAATATCAAAGGTGGAACCTCTGCTTGTAATCTTGTAAATTTTTCTTTAAATATTGTGAATAAAAGGCTTTGGAGGCAATTTCTGTGTGGGATCTATGGATGTTTGGATAGAGTTTACTCTACATTTGTGAGGTAACCTGTATTTGTTTTCATGCTTGCATATGTTTGGGATTAACTTGCTTTCGGAAGGAAATGGTATTTTTGTAGAGATAAAAGGTAATTCTTGTTAGGTTACTCTTTTATTGCAAGTCGAGGAAGACTATTTGATATATGTATGATTTCATGCTTGGATCTACATTGTTGTTGTAGTCTCTTTCGGTTTACACAGGTATTTTTAATCCCCATTGCTAGTGTTGATAATCTTTTACAGGAAGCTAAAGCTGGAGTATTGATGAGCGAATGTGCTCTACCTTTCCTTTAGTAAAATTGGAAAATAAGCTTTATCCCTCTGATCTTACCAAGGAGGCGTATGTGCTCTACCTTTCCTTCAGTAAAATTGGAAAATAAGCTTTATCCCTCTGATCTTACCAAGGAGGCGTTTTCTGTCCTTTATTGCTTGCTCTCACCAGGTTCTTTAACTTTTGATCCACAAATTTCTTAAAATTTTATTTCGGTTCCAAACGTTTCCATATTAGATCTAGCATCTAAAGTCATATCAAAGGTAGATCTGATGTCTAAAAGTTTCTATTTCTAGTCTGCTTCAAGGGTACATTTAAAATTCTAGATCTAGTTACTTTTCCCTTTTTCCGCAAGTTAAAAAATTTGAAAATTAAAAAAGCTTGTTGAAAGAGTTTCTATGCATTTTAAAGTTTGATCTAGCAATTTGTGCTTGAGATTTGCTTGCCATTCTTCTCAAGAGGCAAGCAAAGATCCTAAGAAGGCAAGCTTTCTAGCTTACCTCACTTAGTTGCTTCCTTGTTTTTATAATCAGTTGTTACTTAAAAAAAAATTGTAAATTTTTGCATGCTGCCCAAAGACACTTCTCCAAAGTGTTTTTGGGCATCTTTCACTTACATATGCTTGCTGGTTTTTAGCAGGCCCATCAAAAAAGAGAAGGAAACTCTGCCCGAAATTAGCTTTTTCGAACATCCAGAGCTCCCAGGAGGCTTTCCCCTTAGCTGGGCCTATTTCCTTTGCATGTTGTAAGCCTTTGGATCCCAGATAACAAGGACCAAAGAGCATTCTCTGCTGAAGCATTGTAACCGACTAATAAAAATAAGTTTGAGTAAGCTCAGTAGAGCCCGGTCCCCATCCCCCTTGGGGAATTTGTGTCGGTGTCCTTTCTTTTTTTTCTTATATGCTGGTAGCGTAGTTGTCCTTTTTTTTTTATCATTTCATGCTGTGTTTAAGTTGTGCAAAAGTAACCTGAATACTTACCCACTGCGCTATACCGAAGGACCATAAGGGAAAAGATTTGAGCAGTGTAGTAATTAAAAAACAAAAACAATTTTGTTATGCACTGCTAAGTTAAAATAAACCCCCTCGCTTTCCCGAGTACAGGTTCGTGGATAAGGGCTTGCCCGAGTACTAAATTTGGAAAGATACTGCAGGGTTTTATCTTTTTTTCTAAATCAGAAAACTTGTTCTAATTAAAATAAACCAAGACTCCTTCCCCGTATGCTCTACACCGTTGCTGCTTGTCTGATCAGTTGGCTGTATCAGAAAGGGATACGAGTTACTAGATCTAATAGGAAAATCCACACAAGTAATTTTCTTGAGAACTCGGGAGGTTGCAAAGAGTAATCACTACAAAGTCAGGGGGCTACTCTAAGCAGGTCTATCCTCGCCCTGTTGGACACTTGGTATTACTGCTTTAGCACTCAGTTCGAAGGGACTTGACTTGTTGGGCCAAACCCACAATTTACCCATTCCTTAATCAATTCATTTAATAATTTAAAATTTACCAACCGAGACACTGCAATACTTTCACTGAGACTACACTAGCAACCCACTTTTGCAAGCACTTTTTTCATTTTGGCACTGGTCTTTTTTGTTCCTTTTTGCATAAGTTAATCTCACAATGTGTCATTGAATTTTGTGTATCTAATTTGAGTTAAGGTGTTGCTAAGGTTAAATTGTGTTGGCGGTAATTGGTAATTTCTTAAATTCATCCATTCCATATTAAAACTCCTAGAATTAACTACTTCTCTCGTAGAGTAAAAACCTTAGATTTTACTTTTCATTAGGGTCCACCCCCCTTGGCTTCGCTAGGAGTTGGCCTAGACGGAGGAGCTGAGTATCAGGTGACAGCACGTGGCTCGAGCTTGCCCCCAAGGTCGCACCCAGTGGCTTGAAGATTTCTGCCACGTTACCCGAGGTGCGAATTAGGCGGCAACACAATAATTCGCAAGCGAATTTATTTTTGGAGTATTCTACTAAGAGAAGTGCCCTCCAATCTGTGGATATACTACTAAGAGATAATGGGGCGGGACGCCTGGATAATGCATCAGCGACTACATTATTCTTACCTTTTACATACTCGATCTCGAAATCGTAGGCTTGTACTTTGCTGACCCATTTCTGCTGTCGCTCATTCAGTTCCTTCTGCTCCAGGAAATACTTGAGGCTGTTATGATCGGTTTTGATTTTGAACTTACTGCCCACCAGGTACTGTCTGAATTTTGTGAGAGCATGCAAGATGGCTAGCATCTCTTTGTCATATATGGAGTAATGGCGCTCGTAGTTCTTCAGTTTAAGGCTCTCAAATGCAATAGGGTGATGATTTTGCATCAACACTGCTCCTAACCCTTCCCCTGAGGCATCACATTCTACTACAAAGGGTTGTGAGAAGTCTGGTAATGCTAGAACTGGACAAGAACTGATAATAACCTTCATCTCCTCGAAAGTTTTCTGTGCTAAGTCTGTCCAAGTGAACGCCCCCTTCTTGGTGAGATCTGTGAGGGGCGCTGCAAATTGGGAGAATCCCTTAATGTACCGTCAGTAATAAGTGCACAAACCTAAGAAACCTCTCAATTCTATAACTGTTTTTGGCGCGGGCCAATCTCTGATAGCTCGGATTTTCTCCATATCAACCTGTACT